>JAPKLW010001814.1:121411-148482 GCA_026898455.1 Plectranthus barbatus | reverse complement strand
TATATTTTTTTAAATTTCGTTTTTATATAATATTTTAATAAAAAAATAATACTTTGAATAAATATAAAAATATTATTGAAAAAATAAGCATTAATTATTTAATTATAATATATTAAAATCTTATTAAAAACATCAGCTAACAGTTATTAAAAAATAAAATATATAAATAAAAAATACGTTAATTATAATATAAAATTATAAAAGAATAAAAATATTATTTAAAAATTAAATTAATTAATATTTAAAAATTGAAAAATGCCAATTTTTAAATAATATTTTTATATTTTTTATATTTTTATTTATAATTAACTTGTTTTTTTATTTATTTATTATATTTTTTAATAGTTTTTAGCTGATGTTTTTTTATTATATATATATATATATATATAGAGCGTATGTAAACATTAACTATTTTTCTTAAAAATTAAAATATTATTGTAAAACAAACGAATAAAAATGAAAATATATTTAATATTACATTATAATATATTAAAAAATAAAGTAAATAATCATTCAATGCCTAGAACTAATTTTGTTTAGTTTTATCATCAATAATTTTTTCTACAGCTAACACTTGCTCAAAAATATTTATTAGTTTTATAAATACTTTCATTTAGTATTAATTTTTTATTTTAATGAGAATTAGGTTTTTTAATATATTATAATTAAATAATTAATGCTTATTTTTTTCAATAATATTTTTATGTTTATTTAAAGTATTATTATTTTTATATTAAATAATTAATACAATATTTTTTATATATTTCATTTTTTATAAAATATTATAATTAAAGAATTAATGCTTATTTTTTATAAAAATATTATAGATTAATTATGAAAAACGAAATTTTTAAAAAATATTAATTAATATTTTCGTTTTTTATTTTATAGATTAATATGAAAAACGAAATAATTTTTTCAATAATATTTTTATATTTATTTAAAATATTATTATTTTTATAATAAATAATTAATAAAAATAATATTTTCGTATTATTATTATTATTGAAATATTATAAAAATGAAATATATAAAAAATATATATTAATTGTGAAATAAAAAATTAAAAAAAAATTATATTAATATTAAAAAATAATTAAAAATGTCACGTGGCAAATATGTGGCAGTGAGTCAGTGCCACATCAATGCCACGTGGCACTTAACGGCTTAGTCAGCGACATGGGACAAAATTTCCTAACAGAATGAAAGTGTGGGATATAATTCCCCAACAGCAAAAGAGTGGGATAAAATTCCCTAATATGTAAAAGAGTGGGATATATTTCCCTATTTTCCCTAAAATAAAAATAAATTTCTCTTTCTCTCACTGCGTATATACATATATAGTTTTAATATTTTTATATCATATTCTTATTGTTGTTATACTTCAAAATGGGTATATATATATTTATTTATTTATTCATTTAAATTATTAATTATTTAAGTTTTGTTGTTAATGGGTTTATGATTATTTTGGGATATTAAGATTCATTGGGTATGATTTGATCTGATTCGAATTATTTTCAATGTCTGAGTTCATTATATGATTAGAGAAACATGTTACGAGAGTGAAGGGGGTATTTGATATTGTTATCGAACCGTAGAACTTGAGTCGTTCCGTTTGAACTTGGATTGTGAAACGTGGGAAGTTGTAGCATGAGTTCGGTTGTGAGGTGTTGTTTGGAATAGGTTGATTAGGTACCTGTCCTAGCTATCCGTCCTAACTAGAAATGTTTGATGTCATTGAAGGTGTGAGATAAAGAAGAAAGCTCGATCTGCTCAATTTACGAGAACACATCTAATTCATTAAAGCCTAACACTAGGTGGGAACTATTTTAGTATAAAAATAAAAACGTGCTTTTATTTTCAAAACGTGTGAAAATAACTTGTTTTAAACTGATTGCTATGCAAAGTTTTGTGCTATTATATCCGTCCTCTGATTGTCCGCTAACAACAGAGAGTTATTAATAAGACAAGAACCATGTACGTGGAGTACTTGCGCTACTCTTATTAATTGCGAGAAAGGCTAGCAACCTTATGTTTATGAGCTCGGGTAAATCGGCGAGACCGTAAGCCCTTTATGAAAAATAATTTATAATCTAAATACGATCGGATCTCGATGCTGTGTGTTCCGAGATTAGTGCACTTAGATGATAGTGGGTTGAGTGTGAATTCATTCCTGACTAATCATCGTAACTTGGGAGTGGGTCAGCTTTCAGTTACACCATGATATACAGATATAATAACATGTTAGTTAGCCGCGGCAAAATAAAATGATTTAGATAACACAGTTTATTTCAACAAAACCCCGTGTTTATCTGTGTGAGTTGCATAGCATTCTTATATAAATTGTATATTTTCGGGCACATTTCCACGGGGTACGAAAGTACTCAGCCCCTCGTAATATTTCTAAAATATGCAGATTAAGCGAGCAAGAATGGAGAGGTGGCGGTGTAAAGTATGAAGCTAAATGCTGAAGATTCAAGATCCTGTGACATGCATCTTCATATGCATGTCACCACCACGTTACACACACCGTTGCATCGCTCTCTGAAACTATTCCTTCCCTGATCTTGTCTACTTTTGAAAGTCTAAACATTTGAACTATCTTTATCTCATTTTGAAATACTTAATTTGAAGGTTAAATGTAAACTCTTAGAAGTTACATTTTCAAATATTGAAGCCTTCCGCTGTTTTATCTTTAAATTATTTGAAAGTTAGGTAACCACAACTGTGACGTGCCTCGGAATTGGGAAGGTTAAATGGGGGCGTTACAGAAGTGGTATCAGAGCCTTAGGTTTTTAAAACGATTTGAAATCATTTGAAACATGTTTAAACTTTTTGAAAAGTATCGAGTCTTAAGAGTGCTTTGGTTTTGGAAAGTTGATTAAAGAGGCTGCTCATACTTTACACCCTACTCCATCCTGCGCAATCTGAGGTATGTTTTGAGACTTTAAAATTTCCTGCTTGCAATTTGATTTTGATGAACTATTTTGAAAGCATTTGGGTATGGAGTAAAAGTGATTTGAAAATTTTGAGAGTGGTGTAATTGTTGACTGTGAAATATTGAACAGTTTTTGAGTTGTACTGGTTTTGTGTTGAGCAGAGCGCTAACACTGATTATTTGACGAAAGAAGTCGATTGTGTGTTGGTTTTGGAATTTGGTGAAATTGGATTGGTGTTGAAAGTTTATCGGAGTTATGAATTGATTTTGGAAAAACATTGAAAATTTTGGTTGGTTTTGAAAATGATAAGAGTTGTTGGGTTTGATGATTTTGATATAATTAATTCAAATTGTGAGTTTTGAAATGAGTTGCAAGCAGTGTGAAATTTTGTGTTATGGCTAAGATGTGTTAACTTGTAAATTGAGCTATAAGAAATGGTGGAAGTTGAAATTTATTTTGACATTTAAATTAGGATGGAACAGGACTAACCGGTTGACTGTGGGCCTTGAAAAGGCGCTGACTTGGGTAAACCTTGCATCATGTGGGGTTGTACTATGACTTAGGAAATTAGATTATTCGAGTGGAGTGAAACGACACTCGTAGTTGACTGAACCTTAGAACTTGGTTTTTGAACATCGTGAAATTGAAAATTTCTTCGTCTAGTTGGGTATGTTGAGTGGCAAAAATAAGTTAACTTGTGGAAACTACAAGTTAACAGATGGGTGTACAGAATGTACACGGTGAGCCTGGCAGATATAGTCGAGACTCGAGTGAGTGTGTTAGCGCGAGGATCAGTTGGACCCTCGGCATAGTGTGTCGGAGGACGAGTTGCCACCGAGACACAGAGTTGTGTATGGTGATGTTATTATGACCTTGGGACTGACCGTTTGTTGTTGTCTATTGTGGCAGATGGACCGTCAGGAGAGACTAGTCCAGCGATTCAGGAGACATCTTCCTTTTCCCGAGGAGAACCTCGCATCAGCCTTGGTGAAGTATTTGGAGTTGTGGGAGAGAGTACGCTATTTGGGAGTCACGGACCGAGAGGCAATGGAGGGGACGCTTAACCTTGTGCCAGACCGGTGGACCAACTGGGTGATGACATTGACTCGATTATACACCGATAGTGCGACCGGCACGGTAGCGAGCTTTTGCCGTTTCATGGCGGATTTGATTCTGAAGGTCATCGCGGAGGGGAACCCTTTGCCAGCATCTTCCAGAGGTACACAGGCGTCAGCAGTAGGACCTACGTCACGTTTGAGAGTTCGACCTGTACCGAGTACACCTACAGCGGCCTATACACCACCGCAGCCCGGAGTCCAGCAGGGAGGAGCGTACGACCCGTATGCCTGGTGTGACTTCTCCACGTCATCAGTTCAGGGTGCACCTCAGCACCAGGACTCCATGGGACCACCAGGATTTGCCGATCTGCACGAGTCATCCATGCAGCCACCGCCACATTACACCGGAGGGCCCAGTCAGGCATTCCCAACGCCTGATGCAGGTATTCATAGCGCGGGGATGTGGCCTAGACCGACCGCGAGTGGTTGGCAGGATATGTTTAGAGGCTATGGGACTGCTCATGCGCCGATTTGTATATCCAGCGATACCGAGGGTAGCAGAGTGAGGAGGTCAGCGACTCAAGATGGAGGAAGAGGTAAGGCGAAGGCGGACGATGACGATGACGAGGAGGAGGATCCATCTGAGGGATCCTATTGAGTTGTGTTGTACCATTATCCCATGTTTTGACGATTGTATTTCATTTGACATCTTATGACATTGTTGTTTTATCTTTGTTGTGTTTCGAGAACCTTATTTTGATGTATGGTGAGAGAATGATCGTGGTTGGTATTATTTGGTTATTATTAGATTACCTTGATTTATGTTATTAATGGTGGATTATTAAGAGCTTTGATTGGGTGATGAACGATATTGTTGATTATTAAGGTGGATGTTATACTATGAGATTATTGCGAAGTTTCTAAATAGTGTTGTTGTGCAGACATAAATAATGGAATACCTAGACCAAGGGAGAGGTAGAGGCCGCGGCCGAGGTAGAGGCCGAGGCGAGGCCGTGGTAGAGGCCGGCAAGGCAGAGGACGTGGGAGAGCAAATCCACAGTATGAGAATGAAGACCAGAACTGGGAGGAGGTACCCATCCATCAGGAATATGAAGAATATGAAATAGTGTCCGATGACGACAGTGCGGCAGCACAACACGGCCATATTCCACCACCACATGGAGGAGCACCTGGGACTTCTTTAGTCAAGTGGGTAGAAACCTTCAGGAAACAACAGCCTCCCACATTTGACGGGACAGGAGGCCCAGTGGCTGCAGAAGACTGGGTTAGAGAGCTCGAGAAGATTTTCAAGAACATGAGGTGCTCTGAATCAGAAAAGATCAACTGTATGTCATATCAGTTGAAGGGAAAAGCCGATAGGTGGTGGGAGACTTATGTGAAGTCGATAGCACCAGGGGAGAGAGATCAGCTAAACTGGGACAAATTCAAGGAAGCCTTGTACGAGAAGTACATCCCGAAGCAGTACCGAAAAGATAGGGAAGTAGAGTTCTTCCTGTTTGAGCAAGGGAAGCTATCAGTGGAGGACTATGACACCAAATTTGGTAAATTGCTCCAAATGGCGCAGCATATGGCGGATACGCCACAGAAAATGGCGGAAAGATTTAGAGACGGATTATGTGAGGAAATCCGTACACAGCTGGCAACCTTAAAGGGGCTAACTTACCAGGAATTGCTGAGCCATGCTTTGGACATTGAGGCGTCCAAGAATAAAAAGAAGATGTCAGAGTGGGGGATTCAGGAGACTCAGACACCGGCCCCAGCTCCGAAAAGAAAATGGGAAGAGCCTCCCAGGCAGTTTGTTCAGGGGCAGGGAAGCCAAAAACGCCCGGACCAAGGCCGATATCAAAATGCCCAGGGGTGAAATGACCAGCAGTTCTATCCAAGAAACAGACCCCAGATGGCACCCAGGCGTGACCAGAGGGATGTAAACCAGCAGAACTGCCAGAGATGCGGGAGAAGGCATACTAGGAATTGCCAGCAAGGCGAATTGAAGTGTTATAACTGTGGTGGCCAAGGACATTATGCTCACCAGTGCTCCACACCTCCAACAGGGTCTGGGAACCGCCAGAATTTCCAAAGGCCGGGTAACCAGCAATTGAAGGCGATCCGAGGTAACCGTCAACCCTGGAGGGGTAATGTCGGAAACCGAGGAGGAGGCAGGCAAGGCCATCAAGCTCCTCCAAGGCATCAAGAAGGGAACCCACAAGGAGGGAATGAGCAACCAAGAGGGGCAAGAGCCTACGTCTTGGAAGGAAACCGTGACAAAGGGAATCTCGCAGGTATGGGAACGATTAGCGATATACCTGTCATAGTACTTTTTGACACTGGAGCATCGCATACCTTCATCTCATCTGCATGTGTTGAGGCATTAAAACTTAAGGTAGAATGGAGTAGTCAGGACTTGAACGTAGCAATACCTTCAGGAGAAACTACTATCTCAACCATAGTATGCCGCGACTTGAAAATCAAGTTGAATGAGAATGAGATCCTAGTAGCAGAGTTATATGTATTGGATATTCATGACCTAGACGTAATCTTAGGTATGGATTGGTTAGTGGAGAATAGAGCAACGATCCTATGTCACGAGCGGAAAGTGATTATACTGAAACCTGAGAATGAAGATTCGTTAGTTTACGGGTTCAAAAGAGGACAGAGAGTACCGATTATATCAGCGATGCAGGCATCGAAGTTATTGAGCAAAGCTGAGAATCAAGCTTTCTTGGTATATCTAGAGGGAGAAGAAAATCCTGAATTGACAGTCCAAGATGTACCGATTGTAAGAGAATTCGAGGACGTATTTCCGAAGGAACTATCAGGACTGCCACCAGACAGGCAGGTTGAATTTACAATAGACTTGGAATCGGGTGCAGCACCGATCTCCAAGGCACCATATCGCATGGCTCCAAAGGAATTGCAAGAACTGAAAGTTCAGTTGCAAGAGTTGTTAGACATGGGGTTTATTCGACCGAGTGTGTCACCTTGGGGAGCACCAGTCCTTTTTGTCAAGAAGAAGGACGGTTTAATGCGGATGTGCATTGATTACCGGGAACTAAATAAGTTAACCTTGAAGAACAAGTACCCTTTGCCGAGAATCGATGATTTGTTTGATCAGCTCAAATGAGCTAGCACTTTTTCCAAAATTGATCTCAGATCAGGATATCACCAGTTGAAGATCAGAAAGGAGGATATTCCGAAGACGGCTTTTAGGACCAGATATGGCCATTATGAATTTATAGTGATGCCGTTTGGACTCATGAATGCTCCAGCAGTGTTCATGGACTTGATGAACAGAGTATTCCATCTGTATCTCGATAACTTTGTTTTAGTGTTTATCGATGACATTCTCATATACTCGAAGAGTGAAGTAGAACACGAGCAACATCTGAGAACGGTATTACAAACTCTCAGGGATGAGAAGTTATACGCCAAGTTCAGTAAGTGTGAATTCTAGCTACGAGAAGTGACATTTCTTGGTCACATTGTGTCGGCAGATGGCATAAAGGTAGATCTATCAAAGATTCAGACAGTGACAGAGTGGAAGTCGCCGACGACGCCAAACAAGATTCGTAGTTTTCTTGGCTTAGTTGGATACTACAGGAGGTTCATTGAGGGCTTCTCGAAGATTGCGAAGCCGATGACACAACTACTCCAAAAAGGGATAAAGTTTATCTGGACAAAAGAATGTGAGGAGAGTTTCCAGAAGTTGAAACAACTTTTGACGACCGCACCAGTTTTGGCAATGCCAGAGCCAGATAAGAACTTCGAGGTATACACCGATGCATCCAAGAACGGACTTGGTTGTGTTCTAATGCAAGATGGAAAGGTGATAGCTTATGCGTCAAGGAAATTAAGACCGCACGAGGTGAACTACCCGACTCATGATTTAGAACTAGCGGCCGTAATCCATGCATTGAAAATTTGGAGACACCATCTCTATGGAGTTAAGTGTGCCATATTCACAGATCACAAGAGCTTGAAGTACTTCTTCGAGCAGAAGAATCTGAATATGAGGCAGAGGAGATGTCTGGAACTAGTTAATGATTACGATCTAATGATAAACTATCACCCAGGTAAGGCAAACTCAGTAGCTGATGCCTTGAGCAGAAAAGGAGAGGCTCAATTGGGCTGTATGCTTACCAGAGAAGGCAATTTGGTCAGAGAATTCGAGAAACTTCATCTCGAAGTAATATCGCCCTCAGAGAGAAAGATATGTGAAGTAGCAACTCTGACTGTCGTGCCAGATTTAAGAGAAAGAATCATTGAGACACAAAGGGAAGATGTGGAACTCGAGAAATTACGCTAGAAATTTAGAGTTAAGTCGGTGGGCGAATATCGAGAGGCACCGGATAATGCATTGTTGTTCAGGGACAGAATCTTGGTGCCGAACAGTAAAGATTTGAGAAACGAGATTATGAGTGAAGCTCATGATACGCCGTATACTGCTCACCCAGGAAGTACGAAAATGTATCAAAATCTGAAAACTAGATACTGGTGGAATGGTATGAAAAAGGATGTAGCCTTGTATGTGGAAAAGTGCTTGGCATGTCAGCAAGTCAAGGCATTACATTAGCGACCGTATGGGAAATTGCAGCCGTTTGACATTCCCGAGTGGAAATGGGAACACATTGCCATGGATTTTGTGATGGGTTTGCCAAAGCACAAAAAGGAAATACGGCAATATGGGTAATAGTGGATCGTCTAACGAAGAGTGCGCATTTCTTGCCGATCCGAGTGACTTATGGATCAGACAAGTTGGCACAGTTGTACATCCGCGAGATTGTCAGATTGCACGGAGTACCAGTATCTATTACATCTGACAGAGACACGAAGTTTACGTCTCAATTTTGGATGAGTATGCAACAAGAATTGGGGACGCGCCTAAATTTTAGCACGACGTTTCACTCGCAAACTGATGGTCAATTCGAGAGAACCATCCAAACTCTCGAGGACATGTTGAGGACAGTGGTTCTCGATCGAGGAGGAAGTTGGGAGCTAATTTTTCCACTAATCGAGTTCGCCTACAATAATAGTTACCAAGCGACGATTGGGATGGCTCCATACGAAGCCCTGTATGGAAGGAAGTGTCAATCTCCACTGTATTGGGACGAAGTGGGAGAAAGGCAAGTCATCGGACCTGACGCCATCAGTGAGATGATCGAAATTGTCCGTCAGATCCAAGATAGAATCAAGGAAACCCAGAGCAAGCAGAAATCTTATGCCGATTCCAGAAGGGTCGAGCTACATTTTGAAGTAGGAGATAAAGTGTTTCTAAAGGTCTCACCTTCAAAGGGAATCATAAGATTCGGAGTGAAAGGAAAGTTGCGACCGCGCTTTGTAGGACCCTACGAGATTTCGGAGCGCATTGGTCCAGTGGCTTATCGTTTAGCATTACCTCCGAGCATGGGCAATGTGCATAACGTATTTCACATGTCTCAGTAAGAAAATACTTGTATGACCCTAAACACGTGGTCCGGCAAGATGAGATTGTTTTGAACCCTGATTTACGTTATGAAGAAAGGCCAGAAGCAATTTTGGAGCGAAAGATACAAGAGTTAAGAAGCAAGTCAATTCCTCTTGTCAAAGTATTGTGGAGTCACCATGGTCGAGAGGAAGCGACATGGGAATTAGAAGAGAAGATGAAAGAGAAGTACCCCGAGCTTTTTGAAACACTCTAGTAAATTTCGGAACGAAATTTTATAAGGGTGAGGGGATGTAATACCCCGAAATTAATTAAGCCAATTTATCGCTTAATTATGGTAATAAAATAATTAGCTTCTCATTTTCTGCAAAATTTTGCAATTGAAAATTCGGAAAGTCAATTTCCAAATTCGGGCTATAGATATGTTTGTAATATTATAAAGATGATTGCGAATTGATCGGATGAATTTCCAGAGATCCGTGGAAAGTGATAATAATTGTTGGGAATCATTTAGAATTTTTGAAAGTTGAATATGGAATTTTTAGAAATATTGCAAGGAAAGAGACAAGTGTAATCTTACATGTGTGAGTAAGGACACTTGGCTTGATTAGAATTTTTATGGGTTATTCATTGGGAATAAAACAGTAAGGGAAATTAGGAAGAGTATTCCACACACTACTCACCCCTCTCTCTTGTAGCTCACGCCACCCACCTCCAGCCCAAACCCTTTCACGCTGCCCTATTCCCGACGATTTTTCGATCAACTTCGTTCACCACCGACCGAGCCACCACCACCATTGTGTAGATCGTCCTTCAAGCTTTCTAAAGAGCTAAGGTGGAGGCCGAGACGTCGAGAATCGAGGGAGATATCGTAGAGAGAAGTGAGCTCGCCGGAGTTGGTGAGATTTCGATTTTCAGATTTTGAAACTTGTTTAATCGTGATTTTCTCGAGTCTAGACTTATACATTCATGTTCCTCACCTTCTAGAGAACGTTTTGGCACCCTGAAATGCGAGATTGGACGCCGGAAAACTCAATTGCCGTCGTGGAGAGAGAGAGTTCCGGTGAGCTTCACCCATCTCGCCACCCTTCCTGTTCACGCATTTTCCGACCAGCTCGAGCCACAGAAGGAGTCAAGAGTACAACCATTCTCTTTCTTGTTCTTCAGGGATTCCGGGAAGCTATCGTACGCCCCGAGAGGTGAAGTAACAAGAGAGTTACAAGCCGAGAAAGGTAGGCCGTCGGCTTCGAACCCGATTCGAAAACTAAATTTTTGAACTCGACTATCTTGGCTTAGTTTCGGAAATAGTTGACGGTATTGTATTCCCCTCATCTTAGGGAACTTTTTGGACGCCTGCACCAAAAGTTTAGATGCCGGGAAAGCTCTGCACCGGAGAAGAAAGGCACGTCTGGTGAGTTCTTTTTCCAGATTTCGTCCGACTGTTTCTGCATTTCTTTCTTCGAATTTGATGCATGTCCCCATGTTCTTAGACGAGTTAGGATCATGCTAGGATAATTTTTGGCGCTTAGTTGTGTGTTGGGAGGAAGAGATGTTGAGTTGCAGGTTCGGCCAGGAAGCGGAGTTGTCGCCGGGAGTTGCAGCGTACGCTGCTACTGTTTGTGCAGTTGTGCTGTTGTCCTCCGGCGACGGCCTGACCGGCGGAGGGGGGGTTGTCGACCAGAGCTCGGCCGAAAGTCGAGCTGCTGCAGTTCGCGATCATCTTCCTCCGGCGGTGACGTCGGCAGTTTTTATTTCCCTTCCCCCGTCGGCAGTTTTCTTCCTAGGACAGTTTTGTTTTCCTCCCAGTTTGCACACACTCTCTCTCTGTATACATATACTCCCTCCGTCCCGGCTGAATTGTCCCGGTGACTTTAGGCACAATAACCAAGGAATGTGAGTGTAAAGTAAGTTGAATGGAATTAATATTTTATTGTTGAGTGTGAAAAAGTTACCTTTTTAAGTAATGGGACAATTGAGGTGAGACGGACGAAAAAAGAAAGTGGGACAATTGAGGTGGGACGGAGGGAGTATATGCGTAGGTGATGGGTGGAAAGGAGAAAGTCCTCTTTCTCTCTCTACTGAACATACACATACGTGTGTAAATATCATCTTTCTCTCTTTATTCGTAATATATATGTATGTATATATAAAATAAAAATAAATTTCTCTTTCTCTCACTGTGTATATACATATATAGTTTTAATATTTTTATATCATATTCTTATTGTTGTTATATTTCAAAATGGGTATATATATATTTATTTATTTATTCATTTAAATTATTAATTATTTAAGTTTTGTTGTTAATGGGTTTATGATTATTTTGGGATATTAAGATTCATTGAGTATGATTTGATCCGATTCGAATTATTTTCAATGTTTGAGTTCATTATATGATTAGAGAAACATGTTACGAGAGTGAAGGGGGTATTTGATATTGTTATCGAACCGTAGAACTTGAGTCGTTCCGTTTGAACTTGGATTGTGAAACGTGGGAAGTTGTAGCATGAGTTCGGTTGTGAGGTGTTGTTTGGAATAGGTTGATTAGGTACCTGTCCTAACTAGAAATGTTTGATGTCATTGAAGGTGTGAGATAAGGAAGAAATCTCGATCTGCTCAATTTACGAGAACATATCTAATTCATTAAAGCCTAACACCAGGTAGGAACTATTTCAGTATAAAAATAAAAACGTGCTTCTATTTTCAAAACGTGTGAAAATAACTTGTTTTAAACTGATTGCTATGCAATGTTTTGTGCTATTATATTTGTCCTCTAATTGTCCGCTAACAACAGAGAGTTATTAATAAGACAAGAACCATGTACGTGGAGTACTTGCGCTACTCTTATTAATTGCGAGAAAGGCTAGCAACCTTATGTTTATGAGCTCGGGTAAATCGGCGAGACCGTAAGCCCTTTATGAAAAATAATTTATAATCTAAATACGATCGGATCTCGATGTTGTGTGTTCCGAGATTAGTGCACTTAGATGATAGTGGGTTGAGTGTGAATTCATTCCTGACTAATCATCGTAACTTGGGAGTGGGCCAGCTTCCAGTTACACCACGATATACAGATATAATAACATGTTAGTTAGTGTCACTACACATCAAGTAAATCAGATTCACTTTACAACTTCTTCGAATAAAATTTTCTTTAGTATATTGTGTTTGGACACTTTCTATCTAAGCATCTCCCTTTCCATGAAACAACATATTATAATACTCCCTCCGTCCCATTGAAGTAGTCCCACTTTCCTTTTTTGTTTGTCCCATAGAATAGTCCCATTTTCCTAAAATGGCAACCTTTTTCACACTCACCAATAAAATATTAATTCCACTACACTCACAACTCTTAATTCCCGTGCCGAAAATAAAAGGGACTACTTCACCGGGACGGAGGGAGTATTATTTATGCATTATAATAATTTTTAAATTTTATTTAATAATCTCACATCCTTATATTTAATATATTAATTTATTTTAACTATATTGTGCCACCTACTTTTTTTCTCATTTTTGTTTCATTTTAAAATATAAATTGACTTTCTAATATATTTTATTATTTTTTATCTAAAAATTATTAAAATATTCCAATTTTTTTCTCATATTTCATTTCGTTGTACAATTTTATATTTTATATTATTTTTATTTTATTGCATTAAAAATGAATTATATATATATATTTTTACCATATTTTCAGATTTGTTTTAAAATACTATACTATTGTATATAAGAATATAAAAAAATAATATAAGACTAATAAATAGATAAATTAAATAAAATAATTGCTCATTTTTATAAATCTTTATTTAAGTGATCTTGTATTCTATTTTATGGATAATATTTCCAAAAATGATGATAATAAATTCATGCATTTTGAATGAAAATGTTGAGAAGATCTTAATTTAAAATATAATTTTGATATATATATATATATAGGGAAGAGATCAAATGCTAAAAAGTGAAAAGATGCTAAATAGGAATAAATCTTAAACCCTTGATTTTGAAGAATGAATGGCCAAGATTGAATTTTTTAGATTGATAGTTATTTATTTTGATGTGGGTGGTTATGTAATTCAATGAAGCATAACATAATAACTAAACAAGTATAATACACTAACTAATCAAGCATCATTAGCATTTTAGCACAAACAACTTTTTAGAATAGGATCCACTCCCTATATATATATATATATATATATATATATATATATAGAGAGAGAGAGAGAGAGAGAGGTTAGATCATATGAGAATAAATGTTAATGTAAGAAATGAGAATAAATCTCAGCCTTTGATTTCACAAGATCTGCGGTCATGCTTTAATAATTTTCGTCTTCATTTTATCTTCCACAAACTTCATTATTACATATTTAAGGGTATCATTGACATTTAGCCTGATGGTATCTCCCTCAAATAATTTTCATTTTCATTTTATCCTCCGCGAACTTCATTGTTACATATTTGGATTTGTAATTCCTTTTCTTTTCGATTTTTCATAAGATTTTGATTGTCTTGTTGAGTTATCCAATACTCTAAAATTAAATTTAATTTTATTATTATTTAATTGAATTTTCTAATTTAATGAAGTTTTAAATAGATAAAATGAACTTAACATATTCTTCTGAAAAAATGATTTTATTTTTATTTAATTTAATTTTTCTCATTTAATGAAGTATATAGGAGATAAAATGGAGAGAACTGTTTCTAAAAATTTGATTTTTTCTTTTAATGGTGTATATAGGAGATAAAATGAAGAGAACTTAAATACTTTTTCCGAAAAATTGGTTTTATTTTTATTTTTATTTAATTTAATCTTTTCCATTTAATGAAGTATAGAGGAGATAAAATGAAGAGAATTGTTTCTAAAAATTTAATTTTTTTCCATTTAAGGATGTATATAGGAGATAAAATGAAGAGAATTGAAATTATTTTTTCCAAAAAATTGATTTTATTTTTATTTAATTTATTTTATAATGAACAACAATTGAGATAAAATGAAGAATAACTAAGATATAGTGAAGAACTGCTAAGATAAAATGCATGTCACGTGTAACATCAAAATTCACATCGAATTTATTTTATAATGAATCACAATTGAGATAAAATGAAGAATAACCAAGATATAATGAAGAACTGATAAGATAAAATGCATGTCACGTGTAACATCAAAATTCGAATCGAATTTATTTTATAATGATTTGCAATTGAGATAAAATGAAGTATAACTAAGATAAAATGAAGTATATAATACATAAAATAAACAAAACACAACTTTTGTGCCCTGTACATTCGTAATAACTATGTTGTCCTAAAATGAAGTAAAATGAGGATAATATGCCGCGTTTTTTGTTAAAGCTCTTATGTAATCTGGATCGTTGATGTTGTCAAATGTATGGACGAGATTTATTCTCATTTCTCATGATAAGGACTATTCTCACCAGATCAGCCCCCTATATATATATATATATATATATATATATATATAGAGTTGTAATCATATGTGAACCACTTCCCAGATAAGAGATAAGAACTACATATCAACCCTTCATTTTTTAAAATTAATGACTAGGATTAATCTGAGAATTAATTTATTTTAATTTATAGATGTCTTATAGTAATAATTAAGGGTAATCTAGGAATAATAATTATATGATGTTTATATTCTATAACCGTTGCCTTTTATTTCTCCACCACGATTTCCAATATTTTTTTGTATTTTTTTTTCTAAGTATATTGCATTTCATTTTTTTTTCAAGGTAACTGAATGCACGATTGTATTTTCCATTTTTTTATTCTGAGTGTTACAAACTTATTTTTTCATTCGTACTTTGTATCATAATTTTTTTCGTTCAGCATTGTTCATATTTTTGCCATATTATTAGTTTTTTTACTGCAAGTCTTTAAATTATATATTCCTTTTGAAATCAGGTTCACAACATAAATCATTTACTTGGTTTTTTTTTTTAAAAAAATACTTATACAATATTGAATTAAAATAAAAATAAAACAATTTTGATAAAAATGATTTTGGCGTTACATTTTTTACTATTTTTTGTTTATTTTACTGCTCGTAATATATTTTTTTATTACTCCATTATTTTAGTTTAGCTTGTATGGACATTCGAATGAGGTTATCCTTTAATTTTCATAAGATGTTTCATTTAATTGGAGAAATTATTTTTAATTTTGTATATTTCCTCACACAAATGCATTTAATCTAAATGATTTATGCAATATTTCGAATCTTTTTACTGCATATTTTTTATACTTTCATTATTTTCGAAATCAACATCATTAGAAAAAAAGTTCTTCTGCATAGGACAATTCATTTACACACGTACAAACAAAGATAACTGTAGTATTAATATAACCAAACACTTAATCTATTAATATTAAGTTCTGCAACTACTAAAAAAATATATGCAGTATTGTGGAGAGAATATCCAACCAACTGAACAAAAAAATTGTTACTAATTCTTAACAAAGTCAATTCAAAATAAATAACAAAAAGCTAGACTAGTACTAATTCATAACAAAGTCAATCCAAACTAATAACAAAATACATAATAGAATTAGTTGTGGCCACCATTTCCATTCTCTAAAATTCTCCAAGTACTTGTCCATGTCAATTCTTGTTCTTGCAATGTCTTTTAAAGAACTTTGTGGCATTGGTTCAAATGACTTCACCTATTGTATTGTCCAATGAGCTTTCTGCAGATTTCCATTCTTAATCCGTTCATTACAAAGTTGCATAACTTCTATAGAAAAAATGCATATAACTACATAAAAAGTTGCTTAAGTACAAATATATATTGTTCAAGACATTATAATTTTTTGAACATAAGAGTAAAATGTTAAGAAATGGAAAAAAAAAAACTTTGAAATGGAAACCATATTCATATATAAGAACAGAAAAGTTATTTGACAAGGTAATACAAAGTTACTAAGAGAAAAACCATATTTTAATATAACAATTAAAAATTATCAGTTAACCATATTATAAAGTTGCATAACTTCTATTAAAAAAAATGCATATAACTACAAAAAAACTTGCTTAAATAAAAATATATATTTTTCAGGACACTAAGAATGCATTATTTATTCAACCAAAAATACTGTGAAGTATATGTAGACTTGCTTCAATAGATCTATAAAAATTACATTACACGTACTTTCAATGAGCTAGTAAGTAACTATGTTGGCAATTGCATTTGAATACCGAAAAATTGCATTAAACACAAAACAATTTTGGTTGTAATGTAATACTATCAGTAAATAAAGTAATTTATTCTAAAGATACAAAATTGCATAACTTCTATAGAAAAAATGCATATATCTACATAAAAATTTGCTTTAATACAAATATACATTATTCAAGACACTAAATTTTTGGAAAATAAGAACATAATTTCAAGAAATGGAAAAAAATAACTTAAAAATGGAAACCACATTCATATATAAGAACAAAAAACTTATTTGTCCAGGTAATACAAAGTTGAATAATTTCATAACAAAAAATGCATTGGACTTTTTTGAATACTTGCAAATAGCGAATAAATGTGCTATGACAACCCTTAACTGAACTTAGCGATTAAAAAAAAAATGCATTACTACTTAACAATTATTGCATTATACTTATTGAAAAGTTGCTTTTAAACAGATTTATGTGCTGCAACATAAATTTTCATATGCAGAAAAAATGTTGAATGGTGCATTTAAATTGTAAAAAAGATACATTAAACATACAAACTTTTTTGCATATTTTTTCCGTTGAAAAAAAATATGTAAATCATACAAAATGAGCTCAAACCTTATTGTTGTCTCCGTTTAACGCCCCTTAAAAACTTCCGGTGGTCCAACACTTCATTGTGTAAAAAAAAAACAAAAAAATTAAAAAAAAATCAAAATAAACAAAAAAAACCAATTCATGTATATGATGTATAACCAAAAAAGGTTATATAATTGTTAGTATGAATTTATTGTGGTTAGATAGATAATGGGTTGATTAATTTACAATTCGTGGGTGAAGAGTAAAATATTGTAATGTTTTTTGTTCAGGATAACAGGAATGCCACGCCGTGTAGATGCTGGTATCGGATGCTGAAGTTTCGCATAGAAGCTGGTGACGGTATGTGTGTGTTTTTTTTTCATTTTTGTAGAAGGAACAACAAAAGAAAAAAAAATTCACTGCAGAAATATGACTGAGTAGCAAGAATTTTGTGTCGATGATACCGGTGTAGTTGTCGGTTTTTCTCTGGTCTTCCGTCGCCGACGAAGGGCTGATCCAATCCTCACGAAAGAGAGTAAAAGTAGTGGGTTGATTCTTGTTGGTAAATTAATTGTGGTGAGTAGGTTAAAAATTTAAAAAATCGTAAATTTAGCAACCACATCCCATTAATTTAGGTGGTAAATACGTGAGAAGATATGATTTAACATATAAAGACACTAATATCCTTATATGCACCTTTTTTATTCTTTTGCTGCATCAAATTTTAAAAGAAGTAAAAACAAATCTTGTTCGTTCATTACATTAAACAATGATCCAGATTAAGTCTTATTTCACATCTAGGAGGTGGTTGCCACTATAACGCTCTCATATATATATATATATATATATATATATATATATATATATATATATACATGTTGGGAAATTATTCCTCAATCTCCCTTAGGATCACATTGTAAAAGGTTTTGTTGCATCAAACCTTACTAGATTGGTCAATCAAGTGTCAGTTCTAGTATAGTCTAGCATATCTTGTAATGTCCTGTATAGGCTAAGTATTGAGTTGTACAGATTAGGTTGCGAGAAGTATTTCTAGCAGATTGCTAGAGAAGGCTAACACCTGCTAGAAGTCAAAGAGATAGAAGAATGCTGAGGAGTCAGCATTCGCTAGCACATAGCAAATTGCTAAAGGAATTAACAATCCGGAGTCGAAGGAATCAGGAATAAGAAGAGCAACTGCTGAGAATTCAGCAGTCCGATATCTATCTAGCAGATTGCTAATGAAAGCTAGCAGATCGTTCCAAAGGAGCTTAGCAAAGCAAGACAGCTAACAACGACTGCTACACCAATGTTCTGACAACCGTACATGCAAGGACAAGACTTTTTCAGAAGTAGATCAAAAAGTACTGTACGAAGCCGGAAAGCAAGCTGAAAAACGAACCACTCTCGGACAAAGAGACCGTTGTGTCTAACGGATACAAAGATTCAAATTTTGAATCTTCAAGTATAAAAAGACAAGTCCAGAAGAGTGAGAAGTGATGCTCATTCAATACTCTAACTCACTTTCAAGAGATTCCTAAGACAAAAGCGAAAAGCACAAGAGCAGTCAGTTGAAAAGCAAATATTCGAAACATATTCAAAGCCTTTCAACTACCAGAGTGTCCCCATTGAATCACTGACACTTCATTGAAGAGATTCTTGATTGCATTCAAGATTCTTCAATCATTGGGATACCTTCCTTTACTGGAAGAATCCAACAGTCGAACACCTGAAAAGGTCTAGACTAAGACGGGCATTTAGCCGCATCTGAAGAAAAGTTAGGAAGTAACTATAAAACTTCCAAAGTAGGAAAGGCAAGTTTTACGAATGTGTGCCCTTGACTCAGCCAGACCTACACCTGAGAAGTTCAGAATATCGGAGGATAGGTGTCAAGTAGCCAGGCCGAAAGCTCACTGCCTACTTAACGTCCAAGGCGAATCCTTGTACTCTGTATACTTAGTGAATTCTTAGCGTTTCGGCTAAGGAGTGGACGTAGATCTATTTGGATCGAACCACTATAAACATCGTGTTCATTTACAGTCTTATTACGCTCGAGACTTTAAACCTAGCAATCATATTGCTAGTGTATAACTGTGAAGAAACCTTAATCTATACCTGAGTTTAAATAATCTTCAAAGGAAAACAGAAGTGTAAGTGACGATTAATCATTCCGCTGCATTTCGTGTTCTTGTTAAGCATGACGACTCTGATATATATAAGGACCAACAATACACTTTAGACTATAAATCTATTATAAATGCCCCATCATCAATGAAATTTATAAAATAAAAAATAATATTCAATTATTACGTGCAAATATTATTTATATTTATAAGATTATATACATCACAAAAATAATTTAAGTAAATTATTAATCAAAGAATTAAAAAATTAATTAATCTAACTATTAATGTAAGTGTATTAATGAAGTGAGTAAATTAATAAATATTAATGGAATTTTACATTTTTACCCACCGGTTTTGTTTTAATATTATATATAGATTCTAGGTCTTGATTAAAATTACCTAGATATTTGTCCTAATTCGTATATATTGTGTATTATAATTATTGAAGGAAGATAAGAGATAAGGAGATCGAGCTCGAACTGCACAATTAACAGGAAAGCATCTAGACAGTAAAGCTTAATACCAGGTGGGAACTATTTCAGTATAAAATAAAATGTGTTTTTATTTTTCTAAAACGTATGAAAATGTATTGTTAAAACGATTGCTATGCATAAATGTTTTGTGTTGCATATCTGCTCTTATGTTGACTGCTATCAACATAAAGTTTGATTATGAGATGAGAACCAAGCTCTTTTGGTGCTTGAGCTAGTCTACTAATCTGTGAAAAGAAGGCTAGCGACCTCAAATATATTGTGAATTCAGGTTGTGTAGTTGACGTACTGAGACCTTGGAGAGATAAGGATCTGGGTAAATTTATTTATTTAAAACGATCGTATCTCAATGCTTGTGTAGATCTGAGACCTTGTGCACAATTTGATGACAGTGGGTAAAGTGGTTCGCCCATTCTCAGTTGTTCATTGTAACTTGGAAGTGGACCAGCTTCCAGTTAAAAAATGATAAAACAGGTATGTTAACATGCTAGTTAGCCGGCAAATGAAAATATTTTGGATAACACGGTTTCTTTTAACAAAACCTCGTATTAATATGTGTGAGTTGCAAAGCATCAATACTTAAATTGTATTTTTCGGGGATATTTTCATTAGATTTATTTGTACTCAGCCCTTTGTGTTATTTCTAAAACGCGTAGGTTGATCAGCAAGGATGGAGAAGTGGTGGTGTAAAGGATGCAACTGAATTTGTACAGATTTTGAAGATCCTGTAATATGCATCATCACATGCATATCACCATCACACTGCACACATCGTTGCACCGCTCTTTGAAATATTTTTCTTCCCATGTTTAAAACTTTTGAAGATAACCAAGTTTAACTACTATATTTATTAAACTTTTCGTTTTGAATGTATATGAATGTGGTTTTTAAATTGTTAATTCTTTCGTTGTTTATTTAAAATGTTTGGAATTGATAATCCACTACTGTAATGTGTCTCGCGGTTGGGAAGGCTAAATGGGACGCTACAAAATATTTCAGCTCTTGCCCACAATTTAACTCGATTTAATCAAACTGGCCCGCATACTTCGGACTAAATTGACACCTCTAAATATAATTATATTGCTTAAAAGCTAATTAGAAAATTATAAATTTGAATACTAGAAGTAATTAAGCTATGTGAAAAATACTTATAAAAAATTAATTGGATTAGTCCTATCAATTGATTGATTTCCGGGCTGGGCCTATCAATCCTCGAACTATTGTATCCCAACTTTATTATCAAACAGGTCAGCCTAGACCGGGATAAGCCCATACATCAAGAGGCATGGCAGTTTTGTTACCAATCCTTTAATAGATAAATCGATTTAATTGAATTATAATAAGTAATAAGACTATTACACTAAAATCTTAATACTTTCCTCTCATAATATGCAACTGATTAGGAAAGGTGACTATCCTTTGTTTGGACAGTGATATAAGCACTCTACCTACGACAAATCGAACTTTCATAAGGACATGTAAAATGTGTGTTAAAATTAATGTTAAATTTTTAAAAAATTAGGAAAGGTGTCTCACATAGTGTACTAATTATTACTACGCTAGTCTTGTTGGTAAGATACCAAAATCATTTTTATTCACTGAATTTTCTAAAACTAAAGAATAATGTATATCGTTGATTAATTTATGCTTTAGGCACTTAGCTGAACTAATTACGTTAGTTAAATTTAATATTATTTGAATATGTGAAAGTTAGGCCCCTGATCTATTTCACCTAAGCTCCAAATAATTAAAAAATATCCTAACACTTCAAAGCTATAGTAACTAAGCACACTTTTTTATGATCAATTATTATAAATTCAATTAATTTGGAGGCACCAACTCAATTAAATAATAGGATTATCTTGTGATAAGAATTGTACGGACCATTATTATAAAGAAAGTCTTAAATAGAAAAAATATCATTTACAAAACACATAAATAAATTATTTACTTAAAAAAACTAATGCACAATTTATATAAATAATATCTATTATTTACTGAATAAAAATTAAACAAATTATTTGCTAAATACTAAATAGAACTACGTAATTTATTTAAAAATCTAGTTGTAACATTACAAATTTTTATCTTATACGAACAAATAGCTTTAAAAATATAACTTTAGCATTATGTTTTTTTCACTTCACATGTGATAAAATTGATAATTAAAGCTTCAAATTACTCTATGTAATATACTAAAATGGAACCGAGAATCACTGTTGAAGAAAAAAAAAGTTCCCGCCTAATATTCATGCAATTGGTGCTGAAAAGCAAAATTCTTGCATTTTTGCATATGCACAAATCTGAGTTGTCTAATCTGTAGTTATTACACCATTTCTACCTGCCCACCTCCATACCTTCCCTGACAATCTCGCCTTTCAAGAATTCAAAATTTAAAATATTAATCTATCCAAACTAGGGGTGGGAAAAAATACCGAAATACCGATATACCATATATATCGTATCGAAAAAATATCGAAAATACCAAAATCTTGATATACCGTCATTAACGGTACGGTATCATACCGTACCGAAAATCTACGGTACGGTAACGGTATGAGATTCTAAAATATAGGGTATACCGTCTACATACCGTACCAAATATATAAATATTATTTTTATTTTAAATAATATAATATTATTCATATATAATAGTATTTATCGTTTATATTTATTTCAATAAATGTTCATAACTAATATTTTTCTAATTTTAATTCTTTATTCTACCTCGTTCAATTGGGTTAGAAGAAAATAATAATAAAAATAATAATATTAATAATAATAATAATAAATAGTTTTTAAAAAAATCTGGTTAGAAGAAAAAATAACAACAAAATGAGTAACTTTTTAAAGTTATTATCATACATAATAAAGTATCCCACATTGACAAAGAATAAAACACACACAAATGAAAGCATCTATAAATGAGCAGTCATTTTGATATCCCACATCGGTTAGTTATCAAATACAAATGAATTGAGTCACCTATAAAATACATCTTTGTATAGCTAATTAGTGTCATTACCTAAACCATTAATTTGGTGGTAATCGGGACAAGGTTGCCGACCACATAGCTGGTGAGAAGTTGCCTTGGAACTCATTTTAATAAGTAAATAATAATTTTATTAATATTTATATATTATTTTAATTAATAATATTCGGTACGGTACGGTATACTATTACGGTATATCACGGTATACCGTAAAATTTCGGTACGGTACGGTATACCGTTATTACGGTACGATAACGATATTCAATTTATGTTATACCGAAACTTCGGTATACCGAAGTTCGGTATACCGATAGTTACGGTACGGTAACGGTATGAATTTTTTCATACCGTAAAGTTCGGTACGGTATACGGTACGACGAAAAATTTTAGGTATACCGTACCGTCCCACCCCTAATCCAAACCAAATAATAAGACCTCCCTAGCAATGACTTTTGGGGGAGTGTCATCAATTAAAAATTATTAAATTGAATAAAGAAAAATAGAAAAAGTAAGATAAATATAAGAATGTCATGACACTAATATTGTCGGACAATCTGTGGGGTGTTCCAAAGTCATCCAATCACATGCTGCCACTTGTCAACATGTGATTGGATACTCGTATTTTTTAGATAAATACAGAAAATAATTAAAAAAATTATACTAAAATTCATAATTTTTTTCTATAAAATGAACCCAATATTGATACATTTTCATTCACAACCAAAACTTCTATTTTCTCTAGTATTTTTTCATTTTGATATCTTGTTATGGATCTCAATTACTTCTTCTCTTCCTAAAATTATCCAAGCCAACAAGATTATCCATTCTCCCAAAACTATTCAAACTAACAAAATTCGCAATAATTTCCAAATGTTGAATATCAAAAAATTTCAAATATTAAAATTTTAAGTTTATGTAATAAAAATATTTTATATAGTAATATATAAATATATAATTAAAAAATTAATAAAAAAATATTATAAATAATATAAAATGAAGTATAAATATTAAAATAAAATAAATTTTAGGTTTTGTGGATAACATTGATGTGAGTGAAATTGAATTGGATTGTGGGTTGTATAAGTGGATGAGAGAGAAATTATTATTTTATTATTAGGTTGGATTGTGGAGTGTTATTGCTATTGCTAGAGATAGTCTAAGGTAGCACCACAATTTTTTTTATTATTTCACTTGAACCTATGTGTTTGCCTTTTTGAAATCTCAGCCATAGCATCGTGCAAGCATACCAACCGCTTGGCTTTACCTTTGCACAGTCAAAACTAGGGTTGTTCATGGTTTGGTCGAAATCGGTCGCCAAATCGGATTAATTTGGCCGGTTTGAAATTTAATTTTCAAATTGGCGGTTTGAAAATTTTGAAACCGGATAAATTTGGTTTGGTTACGGTTTGAACACTCAAACCGGCCGTATGGGCCGGACCGACCGTATTTATATGTGTATATATATATATATATTAAATATATTATAATTAATTAATATAATTTGTAGTTCATTTGTTAAGTTTCTACTATTTTGTACAATTAACCCATGTTTAAATATATTTGCCAACATACTACAGTTTTAGTTTTATTTTTTATTTTATGAAAAATCAACTAATAAGTATTAACATTGAATATTATTATTTTATATAATTTCTTTAAGATAAATTAAGCATGAACATTATTATTATAATTTTACTCGTGTCTTTCGATTTTACATTTGAGTTTTAAGGTTATAATTTTAATACAATCCATTCATGTGTTTCTTTTGATTTTACATTAAATTAAAAATATAAGACTTTTAAAATCAAAATTACATTATTATAAGTAGTAACAAATAATAGAAATCAATGAAATTGTATTTAGGCCCTAATTTTCTACAAATTATAGTAGATTGTAGAAAGTTGAAACATATTTCATTTCAAACCGTCAAACCGGTCGGATCAAACCGTTTTTATATGGTTTGGCCAGTTTGGTTTGGAAAAATTCTTTGGCCGGTTTGGTTTGAAAATTTTTCAAACCGTGCCTTTTGGTTTGGCCGAGATTTTTCTTCCAAACCGGACCGCGAACACCCCTAATCAAAACCTCTAGAGTCTCAAGCACCACCTCCATGATAGCGCTCACTACCATATTCAGTGGTAGCTTCTGTGGGTGCAAGAAATAAGAGTAAGCAGATTGAGTAATGGAAAACAACCAAGCCTACTACGTCAGTAAGTCGGGTTAAGGTGAAGGTTGAGCAATGAGGAATGATGGGTTAAGATAGCAGCCCAAAGGCGATGGCTACGCAGGCAGAGGATGGCAACAATGGGGTAAAATGGACGGCGGTTGACTACCGAATCTTCACCGGTCACATACCGAACAAATTAAGGACAGTCATGATCTCTCTCAATGGTTGTCTAAGAAAGGGACAACAACAACGATGAATGAGAAGCGGGGCGGCTTGAAGTGCCTAACGGTAAGGAGAAAAATATTGTAAATAATTTTTAGTTTTTTTTAATATTTAGAATTTAGTGTGCGGCGGCCAGCGGATGAGTAATAGAAGAGTTGGGGGAGCCAGAATGTCACAGCTGAATAGAGCAAAAAGGGAGATGAACTTACTTTTTCTACTTCATAGAATTCCATATTATTTAAGGCAATTTCAGTAATATTATTGACTCTTGGTTATTACTCCTATTTTTTACGTGTTAATATCATCTTTGAGAAATGACTAGACTATTGGCGGTTTTTTTTTTTTAATTTATATGTTTTGATATGTTTGCCATTGAATTAAAGTTCTGAGTCTTATGTTTCCCAATTGCTCCGGCAGCAAAAACAAATTCACAAATTTTTGCTCTTACAAATATTTTACATTTCTTTAGTTAAGTAATTGAAAAGATTAAATTTACTAACAAGAAGAATATTCTTTGAGTTCGCCATCGTCCCATTAATTAGTTTTGTTAGTTATAGTTCTTTAATTTTTTTAAAATTCCCACTTCATTTGGCTGTTTCTTGTTCTCTATCAAATCATAAAATGTAAGAATATTATTGGCTCAAAAAAAAATGAAAGAATATTATTTCATTCGTCCCACTTCAATTATCCACCTTTCCTTTTTTATCCGTCCCATTTAGTTGTCCACTTACTTAAAATTGAAAAATAATATTCACTCACTAATAAAATATTAATTTTCTCTATCTCTACTCGCATCGGTTATTGTGTCAAAAGAAAAGTGGACAATTCATATGGGACGGAGGGAGTATTATATTGTGATGTGTTAGTTGCCGGTGGTGGTAGTGGAGAACTGGCAAACTCTATGTTGACTTTGGTCACCAAATTTCATCGGCATTCTATATCATAATTGATTAGCCATGCCATGGGTGAATATGGAGTGATACATTGAGGCATGCAGTTAATTTTATCTTAAATGAATTAAACTTTGTTTTTAATAGTCAAATATAAATGGAAAAGTCCAAGAACAAAAATGAGAAAAGCAAAAATATCATCAACCAAAACAAAAAAAAAATGATGAAAAAATAATCTGCTAAAATTTGCTATTGAAAATGAATCAGATAAGGGAAGGAACTGCAAGATGAAAGAAACTGGGACGATGATAAAGGGTAAGAATTGGATTTTGGAGAATTGGAAAGAGAAAGAGTGTGGAGTGACAAGACATGTGAGAAAGTGAGATAATCAATTACAAGGAGTAATTAAAATGTATTATGTGTTAAAATAGATTTTGTTGTACAGCTCGGGTGGAGTCCCAATGTCCGCGAAATCCTATTTTTGTAAATTTTGGTTTGTTTACTCCTTTATTCTTTTTTATTAAATTTATACGTGTAGGATATAACTTATAATTATAATTATTTATAACTATATCTATATATATACTAAAGCAAATGCTAAAAATTAGGGTTGTTATAATAATTTTTATTTTCTATCAATATACACATAATTTAATAAAATAATTATTAATTTTGTCCTTTTAAAAATTTCATATTTAAAAGAGTTCCATTATTTTTCTCCAAAATTGATGATAAACGTATAAATGTTGAAATAATATAATATTAAATAAATTAATAATATTCTAGCAATTATTAGTTAATAGTTGAAGTATCTCAATCTATAAAATATGTTGAAAAATAATTTTTTGCAATTATTATTTAATTGAAAATATACGTGCATTTTTATGATTTTTAAAAATAATATTTTGAACTATTTTATGTAATGTCCCATTTGGTGGTTCTAATGGAAAAGTGATTAGATATTATTTTTAGTAAAATTTT
>JAPKLW010001814.1:61125-106411 GCA_026898455.1 Plectranthus barbatus | reverse complement strand
TTCTTGTAGTTTTTGAGATTTGCAAGGATTGGCAAGAGTACAATGTGAAACAGTAAAGACTCCAATACTTTTATCTTGTGCCTAAGAGGCATCTTGGCCCATGTTCTCGAATATGTAATCTACCAAAGAAGAAAGCATGTCACTGAAAAGCTGCAGCAAGCTTTGGAATATAATTACAAGGTGTGCACAGACATGCATAAGAGAAGTTTAGATAGATGAAGCAAAAAAAAAAAAGGCTTTAAAAATAACAAATGAAGGCTTCATCTATAATCTGTAAGAAATTATTTCTGCGAATGAGCAATGTAATTGATCTCTTGATTAGGTGATATTACTATTTCAAAGAAAGTACAATAGCCACAGCCAAAGTAGAATGCTTCTCAAAATGCACCATAGAATGGCAAATACTATTCAAATTTTCCAAGAATGAAAAGTAGTTACCGTCATACGTGGATCACCAAGTACAACCTTGCCACCATATTTCTTTGCTTCCTCATATGCCACAAGAAACTCTGAACCGGGAACCACAGTTCTACGATTAAACTAAGAAAGACTGTTATTACAGATCTCACTCTCATAAAGAATGTTTCTCTTCCATGTCAGCGCAATGAATAACATAATCAAACCTTCGCAAAACCCCCAACGCGAAGTGTCGCAAATATAATTCCATCTTCCTTCCATATATCCACCATTTCTCTCATGGTTGGCCTCTGAAAAACCAGGCATAGTTTTGAGTTTAGAGCACTTAAACAAGACCATATTAAACAAACATGCTAGTGATTCAATTCAAGTGCTGTTTATTAGCATGTAAGTTCTAATGAAACTCTACAAATTAATTCTACAGCTACTGATAAGACAAAAATACAAATTCAGGCCAACCTTCAACTTATGAGGCTCAGGATACCAAGCGTGATCACGACACAATTCCAAGAAAACAACCTGCAATAGGCAGAACGTTGCTACATTCGAGAGTGATAAAGATAAAGAGAGAATATACATTCTAAAAATTATTTTGTTAAATCTGCCAACTCTCTAAAGAAAAGCACCTGGGGTTTCAAGAATTCTACGACGGCTTTAACTTCCTCGCAAGATTCCTGTTGATGAAAAATATAATAAAATTAAGCTATTGTGCAAAGGTTCAATAACAATTCCTATCGAACAATCCCAAGCGTTAATAAGCATGAAATGAATTGGAATAACAAATGAAATTGCTTGAAAATCGTACAATCAACAACAATTAAAAACAACATGTTGGATACAAGATTTGTGAAGAAGAACTGAAAACACTGCAAGTAATTAAGTCTAGTACAACAAGCTTTTACAACTATATCTGCAGGTATTGCTAGTACAAGAACAAAAGAAATAAAATAAAATAAAATAAAATAAAATGGAATAAATCCCAGCCGAGTCGAGGAAGCCCTCTTCCCGCAAGACAAATTCGTCGACGTAGTGCTCGTCTAACGGTGGTTTGTCCCCAAAGGTAAAATGACTTCGTCCTTTACGAGGCAGCACCGCAAATCGCAAAGGCTCCGGCAAACTGAACAGAGGCGAAACTGAGTTGCAGAAGAACAACGAAAAAGATGCAGCAATATGAGGGAAATGTTGCAATATCTCTGGCTAATGAGCTATCTGATGTCGGATGTTCAGGGAACAGGAGACAACACAATGCATGCCTATTTATAGACATGTCCACACAGGAGGAGCCTGTCTGAGCCATCAAGGCTGAGACGCTACGGGCTTGAATCACGGAGTAACCGACACCATCAATAGTGAGAGCAACCGTTACAGGCTGACCACCTTTTCAAACATGCTTGAAAGGCGTCCAGGTGCATTTCAACATGTGCAGAATGTGCCACACTCATTTGCAACACGTGGCTGACTCATCAGCCACATCACATGCACGGTGTGCACCACGTTAACTGTTCTAGCCACGTCGACTGTCCACGTGTCGAGCCCGCAGGCTCATTTCACTTGCCCAAAAAGTTAAGGCACCGTGGACCAAGCCAAGCCAAAGATCCAAGAGCCCAAAGACCACCCAAAGACCAAGAACCGAGAGCCGAGACCGAGGTCGGGGCTCGGGTCACGGGTGCAGGCACTCGGCCACCGGCTTTGCTAAGGCCGTAGGCTGAGGCGGGGCGGGGCGGGGCGAGGCAAACGGCGGCGGCGGCGCGTGAGGCGAGCCACCGGGTGCCACATACACTGCACACTTGGTTATTACACACTCAACCATAATGGTATTTAAACATAAATACTTTAATCTATCAATGTGGAATACACTTCATTTATTACATACTTCACTTATGTAATAATCCCACCAACCGTGTCACTTCGTGGACTCATTTCTCACTCACCGGAATTCGGATTTGTGAAAACAAATATACCACGATCATCTACTCTTCGTGTAGATTATGTTGGTAATATTTAATTACGACAAAATTAAATATTTCATATCGGGAATTTACCACAAAGTACCCGAATCACCAACAATCCCCCCATGAGTGGAAATGCCGAAATGCATGATTCGTAGCCAACTCAGTTTCGATAACTGTTAATGTACCTGAACAGGTAGCTTATGGCTTTGAACCGTTCAACTTCAATGTTATCGGGCACACTGGCGGCTTAGTGGTAGGGATACCTTGATCTAATCCTCCATCACGTGTACCGAGACAACAACATTGAAACATTAACATTTCAACCTCTATTCGTTCTCACGTTTGGTTCCATTACAGGCCATGGACACCCCCTTTGGATTCATAAGTATTCATTTGAAGCGGCCCCCACTTCCACTTATATAGGCGACCTCCTATTCCGAGCATTCCTGCCTAGCTCAGCCATCACGAGGTTTTCAGGAGTCATTAAAAGTCACTTAGGACTTAACCTATACCACATGCAGACTCATAACACCTCACTTGCTATCTTTAGGGAAGGGTAGATAAGTCATTTTCCAAGGCATCGTCACTAGAATAGACATTATCTAGTCGGTGTTATCACTCAAACTTGTGTAGTTTAGTTGTCCCATTGAACCCAGTTCTTGGGATCTCCAATCATCTAGGTTGGGTATCCACTACACTCATTCATAATGTGGATTTCAATCCCATTCCCTTTAGCAATTTGCACATTTGATCTCGATTTAACCCTTTGGTAAGCGGATCCGCAAGGTTATCAATTGATTTCACATAATCAATGGATATCACACCATTCGAGATCAATTGCCTAACGGTATTATGTCGACGACGTATATGTCTTGACTTACCGTTGTACATATTATTTTGTGCTCGACCAATAGCCGCTTGGCTATCACGATAAATCATCACTGATGGCACAGGCTTGTTCCAACACGGAACATCCTCTAGAAAGTGTCGAAGCCACTCCGCTTCTTCACCCGCTTTATCTAGAGCGATAAACTCCGATTTCATCGTGGAACAAGCTATACAAGTTTGCTTCGTGGTTTTCCACGACACTGCCCCCAACGATCGTAAACACGTTTCCACTTGTGGAGTGAGAGTCATTTGAATCAGAGATCCAATTTGCATCACTGTACCCTTCAAGTACAGGTGGAAAACTTGTATAATGCAAACCCATTTGCATCACTGTACCCTTCAAGTACAGGTGGAAAAATTGTATAATGCAAACCCAAGTTAAGAGTATACTTCAAGTATCTCAAAACTCTCACAAGAGCCTTCCAGGGATCACTACTAGGATTGCTCGTGTATTGACTCAATTTGTTCACCGTATATGCAAGATCCAGTCTAGTACAGTTAGTCAAATACATTAGACTACCAATGACCCTTGCATATTCCTCTTGACCAACAGGGTCACCTTTGTTTTTAACAAAGTGAACATTGAGTTCTAACGGTATTTTGGCTGGTGAACTATCATAGGCATCAAATTTCCTTAGCACTTTCTCAACATAATGAAATTTTGTCAGGACAATTCCGTTAGGTTGCCTTATGATTTTGATTCCAAGAATCACATCAGCCACACCCATATCTTTCATGTCGAAGTTCTTCTCCAACATCCGTTTGGTATCAACAATCACTTGTTGATTCCTACCCATGATCAACATGTCGTCTACATAAAGACAGACAATCACAAAATTGTCAAACGTGCCTTTGTAGTATACACATTTGTCACATTCATTATACTTGAATCCTTTTGACAACATCGCATTGTCAAACCGAACATGCCACTGCTTGGGCGCTTGTTTAAGACCGTATAAGGATCTAACCAATTTGCATACCTTTCTCTCATGTCCTGGTACTACAAATCCTTCGGGTTGATCTATATAAATTTCTTCTTCTAGCTCTCCATTTAAGAAGGCCGTCTTCACATCCATTTGGTGTATTTCGAGATTGTGCAAAGCAGCAATCGCTATAAGCACCCTAATTGACGTGATCCTAGTCACAGACGAATAGGTATCAAAGAAATCATCTCCCTCCCTTTGTTTAAAGCCTTTCGCCACAAGGCGAGCTTTATACTTATCAACCGAACCATCGGCTTTATACTTTCTTTTAAGGATCCACTTGCATCCTAAGGGCTTACAACCTTTCGGGAGATCGGCCAAAATCCAAGTATGATTTTGCATAATCGACTCAATCTCACTATTAATAGCTTCTTGCCATAGTGAGGCATCGGGTCTAGCTAAGGCCTCTTTAATGGTTCGAGGCTCATCATCTAACATATACGTGATGAAGTCCGGACCAAAATTTTTAGCCACTCTAGCCCTCTGACTACGTCTCAGTTCTTCCTCTATAGGAGTAGAACTAGCATCCTCTTCATATGTCCTCTTCCTAGACATAGTCGGTACATCTTCCTTAACTTTACAAGGAGAGATGTGCTCAAAGAATATAGCATTCATTGACTCTATAGTGGTGTCTTCGGTCACATTCGGATTATCCGATTTGTGCACCAAAAATCGATAGGCAACACTATTCAAAGCATACCCTATAAAGATGCAATCAATTGTTTTAGGTCCAATTGCAACATGTTTGGGTAAAGGTACTTCGACCTTTGCTAAACAACCCCACACCTTTAGATACTTGTAGGAAGGTTTTCGACCTTTCCATAACTCATAAGGTGTATCCTCTTTCCTTTTAAGAGGTATCTTATTCAAGATATAGTTAGTTGTCAAGACAGCTTCACCCCACATATTTTGGGGTAACCCTGAACTTATTAGCAGGGCATTCATCATTTCCTTTACTGTCCGATTTTTCCTTTCGGCAACACCATTGGACTGAGGTGAGTAAGGTGCCGTTGTTTGATGAATAATGCCCAAAGCGGCGCATATTCTTCAAACGGTGCAACATACTCTCACCTCTATCACTTCGAATCATCTTGATCCGAGTACTCAATTGATTTTCAGCCTCTTCCTTATAATTTTTAAAGGCATCAATTGCTTCATCTTTACTTTTGAATAATTAGAGATAACAATATCTGGTGCAATCATCAATAAAAGTAATAAAATACTTTTTCCCACCTCTAGTTTGCACCATTTTGAAATCACACAAATCCGTGTGTATCAACTCTAGAGGTTTTGTGCTCCTCTTGACTGAATTAAACGACGTTCTTGTCATTTTCGCCTCAACACAAACTTCACATTTAGTTTGTTTGAATTCAGTCACTTTTAGTAAATTCATATTTACTAATCTTTTTATTGCATTAAGATTTACATGTCCCAATCTTACATGCCACAAAGAAGAGCACTAAATCAAATAAGAAGAAGAAGATTCAACTTTATTGATATTCTTTCCGGCTAGGCGCCGTGCCAATACATTCAACTTGAAAAGACCATTGGCTAGATAACCTCTACCAAGGAACTTTCCAAACTTTGACAAGATAAACTTTTCAGACTCAAGTACAAGTTTAAATCCATGATTTACAAGTAAAGAGCCCGAAACGAGGTTCTTTCGGATGTCTGGGACATGCAGCACATCCTTCAAGGTCAAATCCTTGCCACTGGTGAGTTTGAGCACATCATTGCCCACTCCAACCACATCTGAAGAAGCTTGGTTTCCCATATGGAGCTTTCTTCCTACAACAGGCTTATAGGAGACAAACACACTCCTATCGGAAGCCACATGACATGTCGCGCCCGTATCAACAAACCATTCACATGGATTGTCAACATGGTGAACCTTAGAAACCACGGCACACAAGTCATCTTCCCAATCATTATCGGGTTCAACATTATTGGCATTCATCTTTACTTTGCCCTTATTTTATTCTTAGGCTTTTTGCATTGATTTGCCATTTGACCATTCTTGCCACAATTAAAGCACACACCCTTGAACTTAGGCTCTTGTATAACAATCCCCTTGTTCGATGGGTTAGGCCTTTGCCTTTTCTTTGATGGACCACCACGTTCCATCAAATTGGCCTTGGCATCCATAGCTCTCGGCTTAGTATCCACCTTTCGATTGTCCTCTTCAATACGAAACTTGAAAATCAAATCTTCAAGAGACATAGCCTTTTGCTTATGCTTAAGGTAGCTCTTGAAATCCTTCAACGAAGGAGACAACTTCTCAATGACCGCAGCCATGTTGAAGGCATCGGGGAGTAACATGCCCTCGGCGTGAACATTGTGCAAAATGAGTTGAAACTCTTGCACTTGTTCCACCACCGAACGACTGTCAACCATAAGGTATGACAGGTACTTGGCCACGGCGTACTTCTTAGTACCCGCATCCTCCGTCTTGTATTTCTTTTCTAGTAGTTCCCATAACTCTTTTGTGGTGTTTACATTACAATATACAGCGTATAGGGGATCTACTAGACAATTTAATACAAAGTTTTGACAAAGAAAGTCCCCTTGACACCAATTATCAAAAGCTATTCTCTTGTTTTGATCGGCCTCATCATCGGCAAGCTCCGACTTTTCTTCCTTCAAGTAGGCTGCCAATCCAAGAGTTGTAAGGTAGAATAGCATTTTTTGTTGCCAAGTCTTGAAGATTGAAGGGCTTTTGGGCTTCGGCATTCGGAGGGAGCTTAGGACCATTGTTGGAGTTGCTTCCACCAACACCATTGAGAGTGTGATCAGCCATCTAAGATCTTGAGAAGTCGGCAAATTTGTCTTGCGATTGTTGGATACAAGATCTGTGAAGAAGAACTGAAAACACAAAAAGTAATTATGTCTAGTACAACAAGTTTTTACAACTATATCTGCAGGTACTGCTAGTACGAGAACAAAAGAAATAAAATGAAATTAAATAAAATAAAGTGGAATAAATCCCAGCCGAGTCGAGGAAGCCCTCTTCCCGCAAGACAAATTTGCCGACGTAGTGCTTGTCTGACGGTGGTTTGTTCCCAAAGGTAAATAGGCTTCATCCTTTACGAGGAAGCACCGCGAATCGCAAAGGCTCCGGCGAACTGAACAGAGGCGAAACCGAGTTGCAGAAGAACAATGAAAAAGATGCAGCAATATGAGGGAAATGTTGCAGTATCTCTGGCTAAGGAGCTGTCTGATGTCGGATGTTTGGGGAACAGAAGACAACACAATGCATGCTTATTTATAGACATGTCCACACAGGGAGAGCCTGTCTGAGCCATCAAGGCTGAGATGTTACGGGCATGAATCACGGAGTAACCAATGCCATCAACAGTGAGAGCAACCGTTACAGGCTGACCACCTATTCAAACATGCTTGAAAGGAGTCCAGGTGCATTTCAACATGTGCAGAATGTGCCACACTCATTTGCAACACGTGGCCGACTCATCAGCCACGTCACATGCACGATGTGCACCACGTCAACTGTCCACGTGTCGAGCCCGCAAGCTCATTTCACTTGCCTAAAAAGTTAAGGCACCGTGGACCAAGCCAAGCCAAGAACCCAAGAGCCCAAAGACCAAGAGCCGAGACTGAGGTTGGGGTTCGAGACAAGGGTCACTGGCGCGGGCGCTCGGCCACTGGCCTACGGCCAAGGCGGGGCGAGCGGCGGTGGCGGCGCGCGAGGCGAGCCACCGAGTGTCACATACATTGCACACTTGGTTATTACACACCTCACCCGTAATGGTATTTAAACATAGATTAATTACTTTAATCTATCAATGTGGGATACACTTCATTTATTACATACTTCACTTATGTAATAATCCCACCAACCGTGTCACTTCGTGGACTCATTTCTCACTCACCAGAATTCGAATTTGAGAAAAGAAATATACCACGATCATCTACTCTTTGCGTAGATTATGTTGGTAATATTTAATTACTACAAAATTAAATATTTCACATCAGGATTTACCACAAAGTACCCGAATTACCAACACAACTAAAATCAAAACAACTGTTAGTTACCTTAGAATAGTGAAGAGTTCCGACCACATAACATCGCAGACGCCGACATCCGCAGACGACCCACACGTGAGCTTCAACACACTCCTCGAGAGCTCCGGCGGCAGCACTTCCCTCTCATAAGTGGTTCTGACGGGCGACGAGAGGAGTGCGTAGATCTAACCGGAGGACCGCTGTGCAAAAAACGTTTAGGGGAGACGGCTACGGCGGTGAAGAGGGAGTTGAGGCGCTTTAATCCGTACATATTGTTTGGGTTTTGTGTTCCAATTCTCAGATACAAACTTTATAGATCAACGGGAATGCAATTCAGAAAATTTTCTAAGTCTTGAATTTTTATCTTTCTCCACCTTTACGTTAATACACATTGATGATCAAATCAATAAAAACTATGAAATTATCATTGTTGATCATATATCATGGAAGAAGCATTATCAATTGATAAATTATGCACGGAGAAGTGTAGTTCAATCTTGCTTAAAGATAGCAAAAATATTTCCTTAAAATATATAGAATAATTTTAAGGAAATGATAATTAAGGAAAAATTAATCTAATTGATTTATACATATTTTTTTAAAATATATAGATTAATTCTAAAATATAATTTGTGTACCCCTAATTTCCTTATAAATATATTATATTATATTATACAATGAAAATACTTTAAATTAATTATCGACAAAAATCTAAAATACGAAATTGAAATAATTGTAATTAAATTCCACCAATAATAATAGACAAATTCTCAAATGAGACGGTCTCATCATTTTTATTGTGAGACGAATTTAATGAAATGATGTGTTTCTTTATTGCAAATAATTTATCACCATTTTTATTGTGAAACGAATTTAATGAAATGATGTAATTCTTTATTGCAAATGATGTATTTTTTTTGTTGCAAATAATGTAATTCTTAAAAATGAAATGATGTCTTTAACTTATTGAAATGATGTATTAATATCCGTCTCACAATAAAAAAATAGTGAGACCTTCTCTCAGGAGACCAACTCATAATAATAACTAATAAATCAAGATAGATGTAAACAAAATTATGTATTATTGCCTATTGCTGTCAAGCCATTTTTTATGCGATAATTTATTAAAATTTTAACAAACTTTAAAATTGATACTAATGCGAAAATATATTTGAATACTTATATACTATTTGTTATTTCTCTTGAACAAATATATTATATATATATTTCAATTACTGTGGAAATCATGAGCATATGATGATGGGGATCATTCGGCCCACTTCAAGGTCCAGTACGTGGACTACTTCACTTTTATGCAGGCCCAACAAAGAAATTGGCTCATAAGAAAATAGCAGAGTAGTTCGACCAAGAGGAGTCCGATTCAAAAGCAGTCCGATCAGCAAGAAACACAGCCCGATTGTCAAAGGGAGAGCCAGACAGGCGTACACCGAACTGCCCAACGGTCGCCTAACGATCAAAAGGGAGTAACGAGAGGATGACGATAAGCTTGCAGGATTCTCGGGAAGGCCCAACTACTTTCAGCTCAACCACCCAAATATTCCCGGGGAACACCACCGAGCGCTCTAGCGAAGCTCGCAAAAACCCTAGACGAAACCCTAGGCCACTAACCCCTATAAATACCCCACATGTACACCGATATATGGTAGCAAATTTTTCATAGGGTTTTTACACTCGCATACAGTTCGACTGTTAGTGGCAAATTGTAAAAAAGGATACGCTTTATCTGCATAGCTCCATCGAAGCCATACTTCTTGCGCTGGTCATTGGCAGTTATTCTTACTATTGGTTATATCTTATTGATTATTTGCGGTTTATGTTCGCTATTTCTTGCATGTTTTTTGCGCAGTCCTGGGGCTCCATATCCGACATATTTCGAACCTTAACAGCTTGGCGCCCACCGTGGGGCTCCTGCAACAAATATATGCTAATCTCTTTTGTAGGAAATGGCAGACAACCAAAACAACACCCACGAGATCAAAATCGACGATGGAAGGATTGCTCCACCAGCAGGACGAGGCTGAGGAGCCAACACTGGTGTAGGTCACGGAGCCGTAGCAGGAACAGGTCGTGGGCAGCTCGTGACAATCGGACACGGAGTCCCACAACCACCGAACCCAGGCGGAACGGTAGACGATCTCATGAGAGCGTTCAACGTCACTCCCCTCAACGAACTGACATTTCCACCACCGCCTCCCCCCGCTATGACGAACCCTCACGTCTCCAGACTGGTAAGCCGGGTAGAAAGTGCCAGACCAGTGATAGAGACGATGGGGTACGAGCTCCTTGAAAGGGAAAACAGGAGGCTGCAACATCAAGTCAACACACGCCCCATCGTCGAGGAGCCTAGGAGCATCGACAAAACCGCGGCCCAAAACCTGAAGGCTGAATTTAATCGGACCGAAGGAGGGAATGAAGAGCAAACTCTAAACGACCCGATCCGGATACCACCAGAGGGGCAGCCCAACAACCAGGTCCTCTCGCAGATCGAACGACGATTCGAGCAGAGGCTCGGCTACTTTGAGTCACTCATCGCAAGGATCCCAAGGTTGCCACCACCGGAGAGGACAATACTACGAGAAAGTTAAGCTGAGTCACCTTTCTCCCTGGAAATAGCCGATGCAGAGCTCCCTGCTCGTTTCACTCCTCCCAGCTTTGCGTTGTATAACAGAACCACCGACTCTGGAAAACTATGTGGCGGTATATGAGCAGAAGATGTTTGTGCTGGCAATACCAAGCGCGCAGAGGGAAGCCTGCATGTGCAAGAGCTTCGGCTCAAGTCTGACTGGGCCCGCACTACAGTGGTTCATTAATCTGCCTTGAGACTCAATCTCAATGTTCTCCGAGCTCCATTTGCTGATCTTACGGCAGTACTCGAGCAGCAAAAAACTGGGCAAGCATCTGGACGACCTCTACACAGTCATCCAGAGATCTGGCGATCCGTTGCGGTCCTACCTCTCGCGCTTCAACAAAGAACTAGTGGCCGTGCCGAGCTGTCCGAATAGCACTGCGGTGCGCGCATTCACTAAGGGCCTGGATGTTGATTCAAACCTATACCGGGAGTTGTCATTTATCCCTGCCAGATGATGGACGATGTGATGGATTTTGTATACTGAAAGCATTTATTATAATGAGTATACAACGGTTTATTTCTCATATCTGTTAACAATCGTACATGTATGAACAATGGTATCCTCTTGTCTCACCGATAGGGACGATCATACAGCGTGTTGTAGATCGCAGAAGACAGTATGATCACTTGACCTAGTGAGACATAAACCTGATCACAGCCGAGACAACGTATGAGGATACGTCTGTCCGGATGGTTGCGGCATTTTCGGAAGAAGTAGTCTGTCTTGGTTACTTGACATGCTGGTACGCAGAGGTGGCGTATTGATGGACCGCAGTGAGATGTATTTGTCTATCTGACATCAGCGAATACAAGATCTCGTTATATTGATTGAGTCCAAACCCTAACGAAGGTTCAGGGGTTTGCACGGGTTGACTGTTGCTTTGACTTGCCATGGTGGAGAGCCTAAGGAACGTGCTCGTATATCCGCATCTTGGGTAACAACAGTTCGTGAAGTACCGCCTGAGACTGGGTTTAGGTAACCATATCCGAGTAATAGGATGGGGACATTCCCTGAGGAGCTCAATAACATTCATCGTGCCAAAGTCCTGCAGGCTGATTAAGTTCAGGCAAGAGTGATAAGGTTTGAGTGGTACTACTCAGGAATAATAAGATATTAATTAATTCTAGTTAGAGCTTGTCAGAGGCTCCGATTAATTAATGGATGTCCGGTAACCTTAAATATAGGGATTCTCAATTAATGCAACTCATTCTCATAATGTGGTAATAAAGGGGTAGGTCAGTATTAATTCTGTGGTGAAAAAGAATTAATATTAATTAATTAATTAATTATGTCCTGGGTTATGGACATGGGAATTAATTAATTTATAGGCCCACTTTATTATTTGCATTAGGTCCCAGGTCTGGCCCAATAAGTGTGCTGAATTGAGCCCAGGAGCCCACTAGGGTTTTACAACCCTAGGTCTATAAATAGACCTCTCACTCTCTGAAACCCTAGCCACTTCATAACACAATTTGAAAAACCCTAGATCTAAGAGAGAGAGAGGGAGGCGCCGATTTTGAGAAGGGAGGAGGAGAATTTTTGAATTCTGGTCCTGCTCAAGCCACAGATCTACGGAGTCTCACCAGTAGTATATCTGATCAGCACTGGGATACAGATCTGAAGATCTAATCTGGAGAACAAATTTCTTTCTTTCTTCCCTTTTGTTTTCGATTTTAATCTAGAAATTAGATCTCTAATTTCTATTTCCGCAGATTAAATTGGATTGCGTGGTTGATTTCAAATTGGAAATTCAATCGCAAAAGATCGGTTCAGACACGACGGAATAACGGTAATTCCTCAATCCACGATATGCATTAAATTCATAGGAGCATGCTAGGTTTTTGTGAATATTAATTATGAGCAATATCCATAAATCGATCAGGTTTAGTTTGGTTTTGGTGATTCGGTTCACGGTAAAACCCTACAATTGGTATCAGAGCCAGGTTTTTGATTTATGGCTCTGTTGTTCATAATTAATTTCGATATGTATGTATGATTTTATTATTTTGTGGATGTTGGTTTTTGTTCCTCCTGGCAACCCGTTGATTCAGCCCGCGGTGGTTTATCCGTGTAGGGCTGAATTGTTTTGTAAAATCACGAGAAAATCCGTGATTAGTGTAGATTTGAAAATTTGTAATAGAATAGTTTTCTGTAATTTTTTCAAATTTAATTTGGACGGGTCGAGGACGAAGAACGAAGACAGAGCCGACGCAGGGCCGACAGAGCACGACGGCGGGCGACGGCGGCGCGACACGCAAGGCACGCGCGCGGGCAGCGGCAAGGGCGTGGCGGCCTGCGCGCATGAGGCACGGCACGATGCGGGCGCACGGCAGCGGCTGCGCGTGGGGCGTGCGCGCGCATGCGCGCGGCGCTGGCCTGGCGGCGCGGGCAGCGGTGGCTGCGGCAGTCGTCGGCTGCTGCTGTTCCGTTGCGGTGGCTCGTGTTTTGGTGGTTTGCACAATCCTGTGTAAACCCTAGGGTTTGCATTAGGGTTAGGGCAAATCATCTGATCACAAAGGCCTAAAATCCAAAAGATTTGGTGTATCCAGATGTGAAGGCCCTTGAAGATTTGGAAGATTTGGAATTATCCAAATTAATTTCAAAATTCAAATTGTAATAGATAGAATTTATTTTTTCTATTTTTGGGGCCACGAGGAATTTTTGTTTGCCTTAATTGTCCTCGTATGATATGTGATTTATTTATGTGCGCAATTAAGCATGTGTAGATAATAGGAAAAACATGTTTTATCGCTTTTATTATTTACAGCTTTTCAAGCATGCTTATGTGATTAATTTCTTTTGTTGGATTATATTTTGGGAATTTTTGGGCTTGTTTAATTACATGCAAAAATTTGGAAAATATAATGACACAGAAATTATGTGTGCGCATAAAGAAACCTTTTAAAAGAAAAGTACTAAGCAGATTTTTTAATTAAAATCAATAGACCTCCACAAAGCGGTCCTAGGTTGTAAGTGTATCTCTCGTTCTAGTAAACGTCTACGAGTGTAGCTTGCTAGTTCCTAGAGGTGTATGGGTACGGTTGTTGGGATTTCTAGACAAACAATTTAAATCATGTGAATAGTGGGAGGGCTTTGCGTAAACGTCTACGAGTGTAGCTTGCGTAGACCTCTTTCACAAGTATTCTAGGATTGATTTAAATTATATATAACAAAAGCTTTAAGGGCTGTGCGGTATGGTTACGTGCCATGCTAAACTGTCTCTTTTGGCCGGAGTTAAATTTGTGGTTAATTGCTTAGAAGCATCTTAGAATATAATGCAAGAATTGCATCCCTGTTCTTGAGAGATGGATTGGTCTAAGGTTTTCACTAATTATTAATTTCTAGTGTCAAAAGCATCCTGACATGGTAGTGAAATTAAATGGATTGGGGCTTAAAATCCGTAGTTCTGGTTGAGGGTGACATCGTAAACGTCTACGAGTGTAGCTTGCGGTGGGAACTCTTGGGCAATTAGTGGAAAACATTTGTATTTGATTTATTAAAAGGTTTTCAATGCATTTGTTTTCGAAGTTCTACATGTATGTTCTTATTTATGATTCTTTATTGTTTCAAATATGTCTATGTCTACTGTCGATCATATACTTGCTCTCAATCCTCTAACTGGTCCGAACTTCCATGAATGGAGATACTGCATTGAGTATATCCTCCTGACTAAACAACATATGTTTGTTCTTACTATGATGCCACTTGCCCCACGTTACATAAAGTCTCTAGACGTGAGAAAGAGTACTATGACAGATGGGTGGCGTCTGAGGATTTTACTTACAAGTTAATCTCAGATAACCTGTCTAGAGAACTCAAGCTCAAGTACATGGGCTATTGTAGCTCTGTTGCGATCTGGATAGACTTAGTGGCCACGTTTGGTGAAGTGGAACGAACTATCAACTGTGATCTCGTAAAAGACCTAGTCTGTAAGAGAATGGTTGATGGCAGTTCGGTGACACTACATGTGATGATGATGGATAACACCATGAGACGATTCACACGTAGAGGTGGATGTATATCAGATCGGGCTAAGATTGATATAATCCTGAACTCCTTACCACTTTCATTCTATGACTTCAAGATGGATGTAGCTAAGAGAAGTGAGTACTCCTTCAAAGAGTTGCTCACTGATCTCATAGCAGGACAGTCCTTCGTACCTTCATGGGAGTCTGAGTTATCAGATCTTGAGCACAGCTTGGGCACATTGAAAGAAGTGGTTCATACTGTGTGCAAGAACATGATTGATCGCAGATCACGTGAGAGGAGGTCAAATGAAATGAAGAGGGTTGGTGTCACTTCAAGTGAGAAGGCATGCGGAAGCAAGGGACAAGGTACGTTATTTGCATTTGTAACGGAAACATGTTTAGCATCAGTTTCTACTCATTCGTGGGTAGTGGATACTGGAGCTACTGATCATTTTTGTTACATTTTGCAGGGGTTCACATCGAGGAGGGTGCTGAAGAATGACGAGGTTACCATCTCAATGGGGAACGCAGCACAAGTGAGTGCAGCTGCCATTGGAGATTTCACCTTGTACTTTGATGATTCTGTTTTAACATTGAGAGACGTTTTGTACGTGTTGGATTTTCGGCGAAACCTTATTTCAGTTTCCAAACTTTATGTTGATGGATATTCAGTTATTTTTTATAGTGGTGTTTCTATCATTGGTAATAATGGTGTTATCTGTCGTGGAATGCTGAATAATTCTCTCTATGTTGTTAACTGTAATCATAAGTCTTCCGCAAGTATTGCATGTAATTCATCCGTAATTGATAATCCTAGAAAGAGAAAACTTACTTCTTCTGATGAGGATCTTACATATCTCTGGCACTTGAGATTGGGACACATCAGCTTGAAGCGGATTCAAAGACTTGCAGATGACGGTACATTGGACCTAGTCCGGGCTGTACCTTATCAAGTCTGCGAATCCTGCATCGAGGGCAAGATGTCAACTAGGCCTTTCAAGGCTAGTCAGTCTCGAGCAAAGGAAGTGTTGGAATTGATCCATTCTGACTTATGTGGACCGAAGTCCACGCAGGCTCGTGGAGGGTACGAGTACTTCGTCACTTTCATTGACGACTACTCAAGGTACGAATACGTTTACCTGCTTCGCTACAAGTCTGAATGCTTTGAGAAATTCAAAGAGTTCAAGGCTAAAGAAGAAAAGAAGGTCGGGAAAACTATCAAGTCGCTGCGATCTGACCGCAGTGGCGAATACCTCGGTAACGAGTTCCTGCAGTATTTGTCAGAAAATGGGATTACATCCCAGTGGACTGCACCGGGTACTCCCCAGCAAAACGGTGTAGCCGAAAGAAGAAATAGGACTCTTCTAGAGATGGTAAGATCAATGATGAGTTATGCAAACTTACCAATTTCGTTTTGGGGCTACGCATTGGAAACAACATCTTACGTGCTTAATGTGGTGCCTTCTAAATCAGTTCCTAAGACACCTTCTGAGCTCTTCCTTGGTCGCAAACCTAGTTTGTGCAAGTTTAGAGTATGGGGCTGTCCGACACACGTACTGTCGAAGGAACCTGATAAGTTAGAAAGCAGGTCAAAAGTAATGTTGTTCATAGGGTATCCCAGGCAAACGAAAGGTGGTTACTTTTACTATCCTGAGAGTCAAAGAGTCGTTGTTAGCACCAACGCTAGATTCTTGGAGGACGAGTATGTGAGTAATCACAGGTCAAGGAGTGATATCGTTCTTCAAGAAATTGAGAACGAGAATGCAATTCCAAGGGAAGGGGAACGTGTAGATGTGGGTGCACCTGTGAGAGGTACAACACCACAGACACGTTCTACAGTGCAAGGTGCAGGACCACAAGTCACTGCACCTACTACTGACACGGCACCGATGCCTCGTCATAGTGGGAGAGTTATTTTCCAACCGGAAAGGTACATGTTCATGGGTGAGTCTTCGGACTTGAGCCCGGAAGACGGACATGAGGACTCTGACCCACTGACTTACGAAGAGGCAGTGCAGAACAAGGATGTTGCCAAATGGCGTGTCGCCATGGATTCTGAAGTTGAATCCATAACTGCTATGGATGTATACCAGAAAACTGATTTGCCGGATAGCTTTAGGGCCATAGGGTGCAAATGGGTATACAAAAGAAAGAAAGGGGCAGATGGAAAAATCACGGCTTTTAAGGCCAGGCTGGTGGCAAAGGGTTATAGTCAGAAAGAGGGCATTGACTATGACGAAAACTTTTCACCCTTAGCCATGCTCAAATCCATCCGGATACTCCTTGCCATAGCTGCGCATATGGACCTCGAGATCTGGCAGATGAATGTCAAAACCGCTTTTCTGAACGGTTACCTTGAAGAAGGTAGAGACATCTATATGCAGCAACCCGAGGGTTACATAAGCAAGGGCGAAGAACATCTTGTCTGGAAGCTTAGGAAGTCATTGTATGGACTTAAGCAAGCTTCAAGGTCGTGGAACTTACGTTTCAACGATGTGATTAAATCCTATGGATTTGCATAGTTGGAAAACGAAAGTTGTGTTTACCGATTTTGTGTCAGTGGGAGCGTGGTCTTCCTTGCACTTTACGTTGATGACATACTCCTATTTGGAAACAACGAGGGAGTGATGTCCGAAATCAAGGTTTGGTTATCCGAACAGTTCCAAATGAAGGATCTGGGAGAAGTTGGCTACATTCTTGGGATTAAGGTCTTACGAGATTGTAAGAGAAGAATGTTGAGCTTATCCCAGGCATCCTATGTGGATACTGTGATAGCTCGGTTCAGCATGCAACTCGCCAAGAAAGGCTTGCTGCCTTTCAGACATGGCATTCATCTTTCTGGTGGGCAGTGTCCTCAGACACAGCGGGAGAAAGACGAAATGAGTCTTGTACCATACGCTTCGGCGGTGGGTAGTCTCATGTATGCGATGCTGTGTACCAGGCCAGATATCTGTTATGCCGTTGGCATGGTAGCAAGATATCATTCTAACCCTGGACAGGCGCACTGGACTGCTGTAAAGCACATCCTCAAGTATTTGAAAAGAACTAGGAATTTCTGCCTAGTTTATCAAAGTGAGGATTTGTGCCCTGTGGGTTATACAGACTCGGTTTTCCAAAGGGACCAGGATGAGAAGAAATCAACCTCAGGATATGTGTTTACCCTGGGAGGTGGAGTTGTATCTTGGAGGAGCTCAAAGCAGAAATGCATTGCTGACTCCACCATGGAGGCGGAATATGTTGCCACCTCCGACGCCTCGAAAGAGGGGGTGTGGCTCCGGAACTACCTTTTAGAGTTAGGCATGATCCCGAGTTTGCAGAGGAGCATCACAATTTATTGTGATAACTCTGGTGCAGTGGCAAACTCAAAGGAACCGCGGTCTCACAGGGCAAACAAACACATAGAGAGAAAGTACCATATCATACGAGAAATCGTATCGAGGGGCGATGTGCTGATTAAGAAGATTGACACTGCTGAGAATCTTGCTGATCCGTTTACAAAGAGCTTGCCGCAGAAAGTTTACGAAAGACATATTCGTGAGCAGGGTCTGAGGTGGATGCCGACCACTGATAGTGGTTAAAGAGACAGCAGACTAGATAGACGGACTGTATACTCTGTAATAGCTTAGTTATGCTTTGAGTATAAGTGGGAGATTGATGGGTTTTGTATACTAAAAGCATTTATTATAATGAGTATACAACGGTTTATTTCTCCTATCTGTTAACAATCGTACATGTATGAACAATGGTATCCTCTTGTCTCACCGATAGGGACGATCATACGGCGTGTTGTAGATCGCAGAAGACAGTATGATCACTTGACCTAGTGAGACATAAACCTGATCACAACCAAGACAACGTATGAGGATACGTCTGTCCGGATGGCTGCGGCATTGTCGGAATAAGTAGTCTGTCTTGGTTACTTGACATGCTGGTACGCAGAGGTGGTGTATTGATGGACCGCAGTGAGATGTATTCATCTGTCTGACATCAACGAATACAAGATCTCGTTATATTGATTGAGTCCAAACCCTAACGAAGGTTCAGGGGTTTGCACGGGTTGACTGTTGCTTTGACTTGCCATGGTGGAGAGCCTAAGTAACGTGCTCGTATATCTGCATCTTGGGTAACAGCAGTTCGTGTAGTACCGCCTAAGACAGGGTTTAGGTAACCATATCCGATAATAGGATGGGGACATTCCCTGAGGAGCTCAATAACATTCATCGTGCCAAAGTCCTGCAGGCTGATTAAGTTCAGGCACGAGTGATAAGGTTTGAGTGGTACTACTCAGGAATAATAAGATATTAATTAATTGTAGTTAGAGCTTGTCAGAGGCTCCGATTAATTAATGGATGTCCGGTAACCTTAAATATGGGGATTCTCAATTAATGCAACTCGTTCTCATAACGTGGTAATAAAGGGGTAGGTCAGCATTAATTCTGTGGTGAAAAAGAATTAATATTAATTAATTAATTGTGTCCTGGGTTGTGGACATGAGAATTAATTAATTTATAGGCCCACTTTATTATTTGCATTAGGTCCCAGGTCTGGCCCAATAAGTGTGCTGAATTGAGCCCAGGAGCCCACTAGGGTTTTACAACCCTAGGTCTATAAATAGACCTCTCACTCTCTGAAACCCTAGCCACTTCATAACACAATTTCAAAATCCCTAGATCTAAGAGAGAGAGAGGGAGGCGCCGATTTTGAGAAGGGAGGAGGAGAATTTTCGAATTCTGGTCCTGCTCAAGCCACAGATCTACGGAGTCCTCACCAGTAGTAGATCTGATCAGCACCGGGATACAGATCTGAAGATCTAATCTTGAGAACAAATTTCCTTCTTTCTTCCCTTTTGTTTTCGATTATAATCTAGAAATTAGATCTCTAATTTCTATTTTCGCAGATTAAATCGGATTGCGTGGTTGATTTCAAATTGGAAATTCAATCGCAAAAGATCGGTTCAGACACGACGGAATAACGGTAATTCCTCAATCCACGATATGCATTAAATTCATAGGAGCATGCTAGGTTTTTTGTGAATATTAATTATGAGCAATATCCATAAATCGATCCGGTTCAGTTTGGTTTTGGTGATTCGGTTCACGGTAAAACCCTACACGATGCCCTTAACCGGGCCTGTGCAATAATCAAGTGAGAGGAAGATGAACCCTACCGTAGAGCGCAGTGGAGCCGCGAGAGGTCGTCCGCACGAGATGGGAGCTGGAGAGAGCCTCGCGATAGGGGCCCACCCTAGTCGCATCCCTACAACAAGCCACCGCAGGTCAACAATCTCGGGTCGTACGTTCCTGAGTACGCCCTATCCATCGCGCTTGCGAACCTAGTCCAGAACCTGCTGCTCCAGATGCCCGAGAAAGTAAAGTGGCCTCAGAAGATGAAGGCCGATCCCGCTTCGCGCGATGTGCAGAAGTTTTGTGAATTTTACAATGATCATGGACATACTACCGCGGACTGCAGGGCATTGAGATTGGAAGTGATCGAGCTACTAAAAAAGGGGTTCTTGACGGAATACCTATCCGACAGGGGAAAGAGAACTTGGAATCGTGAGAAGCGGCCCGAAGAAGCTCAAGGAACTAGAGATTCTGCCCCGAAGTCCCCATTCCTGGTTCGCACCATCAACTGCATTACAAAGGGATCTGAGATCAGCGGCATAATGCGGTCCGCCGTGAAGAAGGCACGAAGACTAACCAGTGAGGAAGCAATCGCACCTTGCAAGAACCCGGAGCACACGCCGATCGAATTTACAAGCGAGGAGACCCCGGGGTCGAGCCACCCTCACGAGGATGCGCTGGTAATCTCCTTACTGATTTCAAACAGCCTTGTCAAAAGGATCTTGGTAGATAATGGGAGTTCGACAAACATTTTATTCCTACACTCCCTAAAGGAGATGAAACTCGCCGAGGAGAAGATTGTGCGGAACCAAACGCCACTGATCGGATTCAATGGGGGAGTGCAGATGACTCTGGGGACGATAGTCCTGCCAACTTATTGCGGCGGGCCACACCACGACGTGTCCTTCATGGTGATCGATGCACTAAGTGCCTACAACGCACTGCTCGGGTGACCCTGGCTTCATCAACTCAAAGTCGTACCTTCCACCTACCATCAGGTAGTCAAGTTCCTGACCCCAAGAGGGTGTGCACCATTAAAAGGGGAGCAGAATGCCGCCAAGGAGTGCTACTATGCTAGTTTCAAGGCCATATACACACAACAGCATTTCCCGAGCACTACCCCTTTGCCTCCACCAGGAGAGTTCGACGAGACAGAAGAAGTCGAACTTGATCCGATTGATCCGGACAAAAAGACGAACATTAGCAGCAGACTGGACCCCGAAACTCAGACGCAACTCGTGACTTTTGTGACTGAGGAGCGGTCCGTGTTTGCTTGGTCGCACTAAGACATGGTGGGGATTGACCCGACGATAATGACGCACAGATTACAGGTCAGCCCACTTAAAAAGCCGGTGCAGCAGCACCGAAGAAAGTCCCCAATCGAGAAAAATGAAGCAATTAACGAAGAAATCCAAAAGCTACTGGAAATTGATTCCGTGAGAGAAGTAAAGTACCCGACTTGGCGCCAACATCATGATAGTGAAAAAGAAGAATGGAATAAATCGAGTGTGCGTAGACTACACCGACCTAAACAAGGCATGCCCGAAGGACCCATTCCCACTTCCTCACATCAACTGCACAGTGGATGCCACTACGGGACATGAGTTGCTGAGCTTCATGGATGCCTTTTTGGGGTACAACCAGATTCAAATGCACCCCGACGATCAAGAAAAATTAGCCTTCATGACCAGCAAAGGCATTTACTGTTACAAGGTAATGGCCTTTGGGCTGAAGAATGCCGGATCGACCTATCAGAGACTCGTCAACAAGATGTTCGAGCCACTCATAGGAAAGACGATGGAGGTCTACATTGATGACATGCTGGTTAAATCGACCAAGGCTACAGATCACATACAACATTTAAAGCAGTCCTTCCAAATCCTAAGCAAATACCACATGAAGCTCAACCCAGTGAAATGCACATTCGGCGTAGCGTCAGGAAAGTTCCTCGGCCACATCGTTACCAGCAGGGGGATAGAGGCAGACCCTACACAAATAAAGGCGGTCCGCAATATAGCACACCCAAGGAGCCCGAAAGAAGTCCAGAGACTTACAGGGAGGCTCGTAGCTCTGAGTCGCTTCATATTGAAGTACTCTGACAAAACACATGGATTCTTTCAGATCCTACGAAAGGGGAAAAAGTTTGAATGGACTGAGGAGTACGCAAAGGCACTGGAACAACTAAATGAATATCTGGCGAGCCCGCCTCTCCTATCAAAGCCTGAAAGAGGAGAAACGTTGTTGCTCTACTCATCCATCTCCAAGCACGCGCTAGGCGCAGTATTGGTCAGGGAATGCGAAGGCAGGCAGCACCCCGTACACTATGCGAGCAAGCCCTTGCTCGATGCTGAAACGAGACACACGGCACTGGAAAAATTGGCAGTAGCCCTAATCACAGCCTCCAGAAAGCTGAGGCCGTACTTCGAGGCTCACCCAATAAAAGTGGTTACATCCTATCTGCTCCGTACTGTGTTCTTTAAACCGTGCCTGTCCAGCAGGTTACTAAAATGGGTGGTGGAGATTGGTGGCTACGGATTGGAGTTCGAATCCCGCACCGCAATTAAATCGCTGGTGCTGATGGACTTCATCGCAAAATTTACTGTCGAATTCTAGATCGACGCGGAGAAAGAAATTGCCAACCTCGAGGTTGGAAACACTACGAGGGAACCCTGGATACTCCAGGTTGATGGTGCGAGCAACATGCACGAAAACGGAGCGGGAGTAAGGCTACAAAGCCCGTGTGGAGAATTATTTAAAAGGGCCATCAGACTCAACTTCGAAGCCACAAACAACGAAGCCGAGTATGTGGCACTAATCAGGGGAATGCAACTTGCCAAAGAGCTCGGGGCGCGCCACCTCCTGTACAAGGAGGCTCGCAACTAGTAGTAATGCAAATGGAAGACCAGTACCAGGTCAAGGAGCTGAGGCTAGTGAAATATCACGAACTGGCCAAATCACTCAGCCAGGAATTCGATGAATTCAAAATCAAACACATAGCCAGGGAGGAGAACAGCGATGCCGATGCCTTGGCGAACTTGGCATCATCCAAGCATGACAAGCAGGGGAGACCCATCCCGATAACATAGGCTGAAGAACCCGTAGCCCAGGCAAAAGCCACCAAAGTCCACGAGATAAACATTGTGGATTCATGGATTAAGTCGATCGTGTGATACTTTACGGACAAAATCACACTCGAGGATAGGTCGAATGCACTTCGACTAGCAACAACGGCCGCCAAGTACACCATCCATAACATCGAACTCTAACGACGGTCTATAGAAGGTCCATTCCTCAAGTGCCTTGAGCCAGCAACTGGGGCTCGACCCTTAGCACACAAAGTCATCTCGACAAGCTTCTACTGGCCCACTCTAAGGAAGGACACAAAAAATTACATTAGGAGCTGCGAGGCCTGCCAAAGGTTCAAGATCACGACTCAAAGCCACTCCACACTACGATCGCGGCCTAGCCCTTCATGGCTTGGAGGATGGACATAGTGGGGAAGCTCCCAAAAGCCTTGGGACAGAAGGAATATTTGCTCGTGGCCACAGACTACTTCATCAAATGGGTCAAAGCGGAAGCGTTCCCCAATGTCAGGGAGCAAGAGGTCATCAAGTTCCTCTAGTCACACATCCTGTGCAGGTTCGGAATCCCAAAAGAAACTCTAACCGACAATGGAACACAGTTCATGGGGCACAAGGTGCAAGAATTTTGCGATCAATACAACATCAAGCTAGTCTTCTCCACACCAAGATACCCGGAGGCAAATGGTCAAGATGAATCGACCAACAAAACAATTATGGCATCTATGAAGAAGCGCCTCAACGCCCATAAGTTGAAGTGGGTCGAAGAGTTGCCCGGGGTCCTTTGGGTCTATCGAACCACTCCGCGAACATCAATAGGAAGTTCGCCATTGCACTCGCCTACGGCGAAGAGGCTGTCATCCAGGAAAAAGTAAGGGCCGGGAGTTTGTGCGTTCAAACGTGCGAAGAAGAAGAGAACAATGACAAATTTCTCACGAGCCTTGAATTAATTGATGAACAGAGGGACCAGGCCCTGCTCAATATGGCCTAAAGAAGGATGCAGGTCGAAAAGTTCTTCAACAAAAAGATTCGCATGAGAACTTTCAAGGAGGGACAATGGGTGCTCAAAAGGGTTTTCCAGAATACGAAGGACAATAGTGCAAGAAAACTCCCACCAACATGGGAAGAACCTTACAAGGTCACCAGAAAAGTAGGTCGAGGCGCCCATCATCTAGAGGACCACGATGGAATGGAGATCGCAAATAGTTGGAACATCAAACACCTGAAGAAATATTATTTCTAAAAGTGGAGATCGAACCCATCGATCTCACAGATACACTTCCTCCTTACATTCCTAATTTATTTCCTATTTTCCTTATTTGACCATTACTAACTTAAGCATCGGAGGGGCGACGCCGAGGCATCGCCCACACTCCTCGTGACTATCTTGCAAGTCCAAGTAGACGCTAAAAGCAGTTTGAAAAGTACCTCGCATATTCTCCCAGATAATTCTTCTTAACTTTTTTCTAGCTCGATTATTATTTGTGGTATCTTGTACTGACTTAAGCATCAGAGGGGCGATGTCGAGGCATCGCCCATCTACTCTGTGTTATGCATCAAACCCGCCACACATAGGGAGAATCATAGAAATGATACCCGAAGCAGTTCAAAACCCACAGATACTATATCACTTAGCTAAATCATAAAAACAAGACGCACAAGGAGTTGAAATTCAAAAGCAGCGGCGTCAATTAAGGTCATGAAAGCGAAAGTAACGGAAATTCACATGAAAAGCAGTAAATTGTTTGAACAAGGAAAAATTTAAAATTCATCAAAAGAACGCAAAAGTCAGGCAGTGGCATTCGGATCAGGAGTTGGACCGGAGCTCGCGTCAGGATCAGTAGTCGGGTTGGACGTAGATTCATCTTGTTTTGGGCCGCCATCAACATTCTGGTCTGCGCGGGAGGAGTCCTCTGACTGCATCTGTTGCTCGAGTGACTATTGCTACAGTAGCAGCTGATCGATGTGTTGCTGCTCCAGTTGTTGTTGCTCGAGCTGCTCCTGCTATTTCTTCAGCTCTTGGTTCTGCTCTTTGTCCCCCTCCGCCTCGGGCTCGTCCAAGATGCTCAGGTCGAGGTCTGGGAACTTAACAAAAATCTTCACCCAGACCTCGCTCTTGACCTGTTCGGCGAGCGTCTACGAAGAAGTTAGACAAAATAAAAGGAAAGGATTTCAAAGTACAAGGAAAGCATTGCGAGGTAACTCGTACGTCTCAGCGAAGTGAGGGGAAGTGATCAGGGTGCCAAAATCGAGTCCCTCGCCTGTAATCAGGCGAGTGATCTGCTCCTCGTACTTCTTGACCTTGGTTGTATAGCTTTCTCACTGCGTTCTGAGCCGAGCATCAAGATATAGGAGCTGATCATTCCTCAGCTTAAGTTCTTGGACCAGCTTGGCCGCATCCGATTGGGCCTCGACAGCCTTTATACGGAAGAGCTCCAGCTCCTCCTAGCAGGCATCATCCTCTCGTTGGGCCTTCTCCGCCTTTGTCTCTGTAGCAGCAACCCTCTCGTCAGCGACGTTGAGCTTGGGGTTGAGACCCTCCACCAGCTTCTTGGCAGAGTCTGACTCCTTGCGGAGCTTGTAGATCTCCTTGGAGCACTTATCACTGAAGACAGTGGGCTCCCAATGAATGGAGTCGAACTCCACATGGGCCTACATGAAGCAAAGGGGAGTAAGACATCTTGTTCACCAAACAATTTCAAGATCAAAAGGTTACTTGAAGTTGGTGGAGTTCGTAGTGCACTAGTCGTGCGAGGACGGTGATCGCTAAATTATTTAACAGCGACTTAGCAGAGCTAATAATATAGCGGAAAATAAAAATTATCGATCCCACAGGGAATGAAACAACGAAAAACCTTAAGTACTAAATCAAGAGTTCTCAAAATACTGGTTAGGAAAATCAAATTTTGGGTTTTGTTGTTTTGAAAATCATAATACTCGCGAATAAAGAGTAAACAGGAAATAAAAATACTTTGGATAAAAACGATTATGAGAAGTACAGATTCTAGGAATATCTACTTATCAAGTATGACATGGATGAATAAATTGATTAATTCCCAATTTAATTCCTCTTCGTAGTGAAACATCAGAAAGGTAGTATGAACTTCTTTGTTGGACAATTCATAAAGTAGATTAATTAATTACCTATCTCCGCTCGGTCTCAAGATAAATTAACTAACTCTAAAGATCTACAGATTTATCCCTACAATCAATCTCCTTCAGTTACGACAAGAAATCAGATTATATTGTGAAAATCTCTTTCCATTGAAAACTATTACAGTTACGTCTCAAGTAATCAACTAATTAATCCTAAGATGTGGCCAGCAAACTCAAGATTATGAATAAACTCAGATTTCACAAACTACGAAGGGAAAGGGAAAATAATTCAATTAATAAAACATGCATACAATGATAATTCGAAACCCTAGAATCTGAGGAAGAGATTAGTTACACATATTCATAGTAATATTCATCGTAGATAGATAAAACCTGAATTGCATAAAAACTTGGGTCTGAATGTCTTCCCACAAAAATCTGTCTTCAAACATAAAACCTAAAAACTCTTGGAAATCTCTAAAAATCTGAAATCTGGAATGAAAACATACCTAAAAATCGAAATTACAAGGATAAATATAGAGGTGGAGGTGTATCATATCAAATCTAGGGCTAAAGATATGAAAAAAACTCGAATTCAGCCAATTTCCCACGCCAGCAGGTCCGCGTCGATCGACGCGGCATCCCCGTCGATCGACGTGGAAAAATGAGGCCAGCCCCTTCTGCGCGGTCTCACGGTTTTGGCCATAACTTCCTCTCCCGAACTCCGATTGACCCGATTCCAGTTGCGTTGGAGAGCTAACTAAAAGCTTCATCCATTGCCATGCGCCAATAGCCCGAATTCCTCTTGTGGAAGAACTCTTCACTGCTACTCTTACACGTCACTGCTTTCGGAACGATTTTCTCGTGAATTTAAGCCTAAAACCTGCACAAATACCAAAATACGCCTAACACCACCTAATATTGACTCATGCATAAAATATATATATAAACTCAATAAAACTACATAAAATAGTATTAAAATAATATAGATAAGTGAGTGAAATAATGAACTTATCAGACGACACCCGACTAGTCGACAAACCCTGGGTTTTGCAGCAATTTGCATGCGTGAACTAAGAAGGGGTCCACAAGCGCATCCGGAGGGGCTGTGGTGGTCACCACAGCCCTACTCCTATCCTCTTAGCGCGACTCGTGCTCCCTAGAGTGTCGGCGCCTCTGGTGCACGAGCTGTCCGAACTCCTTGTTCTTACCCTTCTCCTTGTTGCGCTGCGATGTGTCCTGACGAGTCATAGGGCGGAAGGACTCCACCCTCCCCTCCTCTGGGTTCTTAAAGGGCGGCGTAGGAGGAGGAAGGGGCGGAGATAGGTTGGAATCAACATGGGGCCGCTTTGGTGGGTTCGCAGCCCGACGTCGGACCACTTTGGTGGGTTCGCAGCTCGATGTCGGGCCTACTCTTCTTCGCGAGCCCTCTTCTCGGGCGGAACTTGAGGTCGGAAACACATCATGAAGTCCGGCAGGTTGGAGAGACGGTTCTAGTGGTCAAGGATAGAGTTCGCAGTGATGAAGCGGCCGTTCTGTACGACAGGCCACTCACGATCGCTCATACTGACATCGTAGGCCCTGTCGACCCTTGCCTTCTCGGCATCCATTAGTAGTGTTTGGGGATTGCCTGCAAAACAGAAGAAGATTGGATAGTGTTTGGGGATTGCCTGCAAAACAGAAGAAGATTGGATCAGCTAACAACTCGAGCAAGGCAAAACTTCTTTGAGGAGTAGCCACCCACGGGTTGGGTTTCCCCCGTGTCTGAGGAACTTGGGGTGCTCGGAATTGAGCTGCAGGTAGAAGAACGTGGTCCACCACCCCGGGGAGTTTGATTAAGGCTTCTTTATTAATGTTGACCTCCCATCGTACCACCGGGTGAAGGAGTAGTAGTGTTTGTCAGCACATTGGTTCAACCGGTACATATAGTGCCATTCTCGGACTGTCAGGAGACCCAGCCCGAGATCCAGCCACACCAATAGCACTCTGACTAGGTGACACCACCCATTGGGGGCGAGCTGGAAAGGAAAGAGGTTGTATGAGGCCAGCACCTCGCTGAACAAGGGGTGAACAGGCAGCCCCACGCCATTATCCATAACTGCAGTATAGAATGAGGCGAAGCCAAGAGGCATGTCGAAGCACCCATTGGTAGGGCGAGGAATCACGTACTTGACCCCCTGGCACGGAACCGACTCAGCCAACGCCTATATCATGTCTCGGGTGACTGTAGAGATAGCCCCCAACACCTTATAATTGTGCCAGCCCGGTGGAAGAACGTACTCCCCAACCACTTCGGGTTCCGAAGGGTCTTCCACCTCGGCACCATGGCCCAATCCACTAGCCTCTCCTCCTCCAAGGCGCATTCCAACCCTTGGAATGCCTCCGACAACATCCTATCGTCACCGGACTCAGAGTCGGAGTCTTCATCCAGAACTGCCTGGCCACCACTCGGGCCAGGTCTCTTAGGCCCCTGCAGGATCAAACTCCAATCCAGACCAATGAAATTGATTGCATTAGGGCTCCTGGGGGGATATGGAGTAAAAGGGGGTGTAGGGTTGATCCCTCCAGAACCAGACCCCTCTCGATTTTGAGAGTCAGAATCAGAGGAACTCATCTCTCACATAAGAAATAGAAATCTTGAGATAAAAGTTAACCTAGAAAGGAAAATAGAAAAAAGAGGTGGACGAGCCCCGGTCAGCCCGTTCTCCGCCATGCACAATCAAAACCTCAAAAGCCCCTCACATCTCAAATCGCGCACCACAAGCCAGAAAGGGAGAAAATATAAGAGGAAGGGAGAAGGGAAGAGTGACTACCTTTCGAGTAGATCGTAAAGACCTAAGCAGGAGAAAAGTGCGACCACCGGAGCAGTAGTCGAAGCTAATGGAGAGTTCACCTGAAATCACACAGAAATGAGAGAGAGAAATTGTGTAGGGAAATGTGAGGAATCACCCACTCAATCGGCAGTTATACTATTACGCCCTTTCAACTGCTCAAAACCACCCCCAGATTTTACGGATATTACGTAACTGCCACTAGAGTTTGCCGCCCAAAAATTGAATGCACTCCGCCCCAGAAGTGGTTCAATAAAACTAGTTCGCACAACACGTGGCCCGACCACGCAAACTTTAAAAACAGCCCTACGAAGGCTGCTAGGGGCTTAACCCCCACGGCTTACCATCCAAATGCAAACTTCAAAGTGCCCTAAAGCGGCACGACAGTGCCTCCTCAGGCACCAAGACCCCGTATCCGAACCCATCGAGTTCGCTGGGGCTTACCAGATGGCCAGGAATGAAAACGGGACAGAACCCAAACTGTCCCAACACCAAGCCACAATTTCGGGCCCGTGGTACAGCACTCGCAACAGCTTCTGGGGACTGTGTGAGTAAGAGAGACCACCCACGAAGAAATTGGTCTTCTGAGCCGGGAGGTGCCCCCGGCACCCAAAGAACTCTGGATTTCCCATCGAGGAGTCTGAAGGGCCAAAATCTGGGAAAATAGACCCATTACGCTTAAACCGCGACACATTGCGAGTCCGAATACTATAATCGACTCACCGGGCTCCACAAGGCGCACCTCGTTGAGCCAAATGGGCTATTGTTGGGTGTCGAACTCATTCGGCCCACTTCAAGGTCCAGTACGCGACCTAGTTCACTTTTATGCAGGTCCGACAAAGAAATTGGCCCATAAGAAAATAGCAGAGTAGTTCGACCAAGAGGAGTCCAATTCAAAAGCAGTCCGATCAGCAGGGAACACAATTCGATTGTCAAAGGGAGAGTCCGATAGGCATACACCGAACTGCCCAACGGTCGCCTAACGGTCAAAAGGGAGTAACGGGAGGATGACGAAAAGCTTGCAGGATTCTCGGGACGGCCCAACTGCTTTAAGCTTAGCCACCCCGAGCGCTCTAGCGAAGCTCCCGAAAATCCTAGACGAAACCCTAAGCCACTAACCCCTATAAATAGCCCCCATGTACGCCAATTTACGGTAGCTAGTTTTTCATAAGGTTTTTACACTCGCATACAGTTCGATCGTTTGTGGTAAATTGTAAAAAAGGATAAGCTTTATCTGCAAAGCTCCATCGAAGCCATACTTATTGCGCCGGTCATTGGCGGTTATTCTTACTATTGGTTATACCTTATTGATTATTTTCGGTTTATGTTTGCTATTTCCTGCATGTTTTCCGCGTAGTTCCTGGGGCTCCATATCCGACATATTTCGAACCTCAACATACGACAAATAAATTCATTTATATAAAAATAATTATATAATGTCATATATTTTCCTAAAATATATAGATTAATTCTATAGAATTAATAATTAAGAAAAAAATCAATCTAATCGATTTATACATATTTCCCAAAAATATACAAATTAAAATCTTAAATATTTCCTGTCACGTCCGCTCAGCCCTCCTGATCTGGCGGCGGGGTGACGATATGGAAGGTGAAACAAATCCATCAACAAGCAACATACAAGATTAACAATAACGGCGGAAACACAATTTACTGGAAGACATCACAAGGTTCTCAACAACATTACAGAATAATGATTCGGAAGCTGAAGAGTTTGCTTTCCGAATGATAAGTTTCTCATGTTTCAGAGTTTAAATATGCAAAAACAATAGTATTCAAATCGGGAGATAATAGGATATCAGAGGTTTATGCAGCGCTCAGAAACATGGTGTAGATGTGTATATGAAGATACACATCTCCAAGTTGCTACCAGACCTTATTTAGATATGCGTAAGACCCCATCGAGTCCATGCTTATTTACCTGACACTCGCCACACACCTCGTTCCATGTCACCAGCTCAATCTGCACATTTTAAAAATAATGTACGGGGCTGAGCACAAAGTACTCAGTGAACACATGCCCAAACGTTACAAATATAAGAATGTTATGCCATCACACATGGTAACACACGGGGTTATAGAAATCAAACCGTGGTTGCCAAAAAAAAATTTAATAGGTCGCTGGCCAGCTTATTGTCACTCACTGCACTCATTATCTGTTTTATTATTTTGTGAATAGGAAGAAGGCCTTCTTTCAAGTCACGATGAAACATCAGGAATGAGAATTCATTCAACCAACTATCATCATTAGTGCACTAGTCTCAGGTTGAATCATCGAGACCCGATCGTATTTTAGTATTCCACATGCCATAGGTATAGCAACCTTGGCCGACACCCACACTAGTCAGCTGGGGATAGCTCAGAGGGATGATTCACTTTGGTTCACACACCCAGTGACTCATCTCTCTGGCTTAGGTAGCCCAGAGGTACAAATAAGAGGGAACAAAACATTTAGACATAGTCACTAAGTTAAAAACAAAACATGCTTTCATTTTTTTCTATTTTTGAAAACAGAAACATACTTTTAGTTTTAGTATAATTAGTTTAAGTAAACCCACGATATAGGGGTTAGAAAACCTACCTCACAAGCTTACAGAGTTTAATAGGAGGTTGGTTGTGAAGCTGGTACTAAGTCGCCCTTTTGATGATCCCTTCAATCAATTATGAGATAAGTCAATAGGTTGGGTTTGATAAATTGGATAACCTGACTTTTGAATTAAGGACCGAGTCGCGGTGTTCTAATTTTCGTCACTATTCTTAGCCCAACCAATTAATCAAAACCTTAACTCTACTTTATTAGTCACTGTTTATCTCGTTTCGCTTTCTTTTAATTTTATTCGAACGGGTACTTGACTAATCTTATCTTGGTCTAATCGAAATCTTTATCACCTGTTAAGTATCGGTGAGTACAAAATCAGTCACCTAGTTGTTGTTTTATTTTCTTTTTCCAAATGTGCAAGCTTGAAACAATTACTTGTATTTTAACTCATTCCTTACATAAAGTAACTTCTTCAAGCTAGTTTGAGATTTTTATTTGTATTAAGTCATCGTTTGTCACGTATATATGTTGTTTAATGAGGTCGGGGTAGGAAAATGGAGCAAAATAAGGAAGTCGTCAGTCCGGGTCACCATTCGAAATCAAATTCAAGTTGTGCTGTGTTTCTGGCAGTTATTCATGTCTCTCTCTCTCTCTTTAATTTTTAATTAAATTTAATTAATTTAAATAAACTATTTTTTTATTATTATTATTATTATTTTATTGTGATGTTGTACGCGAACTGCAGCCTTTGCCCGGCGATATCTTTGTTGTTTCTTTGTCTTTACGTGTTTCTAACGTATCGATGTGATCCTACGGTTCTTATGAACAATCCTACCCGAGCAGATTCCGTTAAAAAGCGATAAATAACAAGTTACAGCGGCATTACCTCTCCTTGACGGATTCCGGCGATTTTCTGCGAGAAGTGATATGATTTAGTCCAAAATGCCCCTAACAATCCCATGCACAATATGAGATCATAGATTTTTAAAACGTTAGTTAAAAATTTTAAAAATTCATGAATCATTTAACTTTCGATGTCTCATATCTTCGCAAATATAATCTCAATTGAGAAATGGAAATACACCGAAATTCTCAAATAAGACATTCTATTCGAATTCGGAACTTAATTGTTCCTAGTATTTAAGATTTTAATTAAACTCTCGGTACTATACAATTGTCACGCTGTTATCGACTTTCAATTCCATCTCCGAACGCTGATTTATGTTCATAAATTCTACTCTTAAATCCCTAATCTTGGTTTAGCATTTTGGTTTCTCTCGCGAATTATACAAATGGAATGAGTTTAGAATGTCACTAGCAACTCCGAGCTCAAATATCAAATTGAGAAACTTAGTATATAATCATATTGCATTATGCAGGAAAAAAAAATCATATTGTTTAATTGATTGATGTGTTTATTTGGTTTTTTGGGCAAAATGCTGAAAAAATCACCCGGGCGGGCCTTTTTATTTATGCATTTGGCTTCTAAAGAATATGAATCTGTAAAAAATCATGAATGACACTTCTAATTTAAGTAAATCTTCTTATCTAAAGAAAATCTCTTCCTTTATGTTCCGATAAAATTGATAGCCAAAATTGAAGTCGTGCGAATCTTGAAGAAGTGAATGCACAAAACTTTACAGGCGAAATATAGTTTAATTTCATTACCATCTCTTCTGAAAATGAGTTTTTTTTTTAATGGGAATTCTGAAAATGAGTTTAGCATGCATGGATAAATTGCATTGTTAAATGTGCATGTGTTGTAGGTATTTAGGCAGGATTTTTCCCTCATGTGCTATAGTTGGAAGGTATTCCTTCAGTATATTTATAAATTATATAATACATAATCAAAATACTTAAAAAAAAAAAAAAAAAAAAAAACTCTACAAAACTCATTCTTTTATTTCTTTTTTTAGCTTTCTCACTCGACCGATGGACTTCTGCAACTGCATTTTGGCTCCAAAATTGTTAATTGTATCATTGTATGCCACTCATCTTTCATAAATTATAAAATATGAATCTTATAATTATTTTTTATAAGGATAATTATCAAATTAATACCTTTAATATTTTCATAAAACAAATTAGCAAATACTCAAATGAGATAGTTTCATCATTTTTACTGTGAAATAATTTAATTTATTAAAATAATATATTTAACTCATTGAAATAATATATTACCTTATTGCCAATAATGTACTCCCTCCATCTAATAGAAGTAGTTTCATTTTCCATTTGCATCTGTCACATTAGATTAATCACATTTCCTAAAATAGAAAAAAAAATATCACATCAATAAAATATTAATTCCACTACACTCACAAACATTGGTTACCGTGCCCAGTCAAAGTGGCACTACTTCTATTGGACGGAGAGAGTATTTTTTATGAGAAAATCTTCGAAATACCCATTTAGCCTAATCCACATTGTAAATATATACAGCTTTCATAAGGCATTGCAAATATACCCAAAAGTACATATCTTTATCATTTGCATGTTTTCCGATGTCCTTTTTTCCGAAAAAAAATGAATTTTGAATTAATTTTAAAATGTATAAGATAGGATTTTTATTTTTAATTTCTTGATTAAAAATAAAAATTATTATCATATTTTCATGCAAGTATACTACTCCCTCCGTCCCGGATGAATATCCACTTTGCTTTTGGTACAATAACTAATGTGAGTAGAGATAGAAGAAATTAATATTTTATTAGTGAGTGTATATTAATTTTTCATTTTAGGTAAGTGGACAATTAAATGGGACGGAAAAAAAAAGGTGGACAATTGAAGTTGGACGGAGGGAGTATAAAGTTTAAGATGATCATACTGTTACCGTCCAAAAAGTTTCGGTGCAGTATGATAACTAACCAAATTTAAAATTATACCAAAAATTCGATAATTTGATATTTTTTAATAGGATGTGTTTGATATTTTTTTTCCACCTCTAATTTTTCGTTAGTTCTAATTAAGTTTGTATGAAAAATAACTAGATCCACCATTATATATAATTATACATCTTTAACTTTGCATCTTAAATAAATTAACATAAATATTTCAAAAAAGCATTAAAATTCAAAACATGAAGTACCAGTGGTCTAATGGTAGAATAGTACCCTGCCAAGATACAGACCTGGGTTCGATTCCCAGCTGGTGCGTTTCTTTCTCTTGTGCTGTGATGATTCCTAATAATGGTCATTGGGTTGCCCATATTATCTGATCTATCTCAGAATATTTACAGCGCATCTGAGCACTTGATTTTATTTTTTTTAAAAAAAATCTTGTTTTTTATCCAGCCAGTAGTGAGTCTTTCAACTACAGCTGAGGAGAATTAATCTTAGAGCAATTTGGAGCTAAAGAAAAAGGAATTATCCAAAAAACTCTATCTAAGCAAACACATTAATTGGAGTAAGATTTCATTTTCTCATTGTGAAGCTGAGTTTTTGTAGACAGACATAATGACAAAGCCTTTCAAGTTGGAGCAATTCTTGAAACTTGATGGGATGCTTGGAGTAATCGATGCACCTGAAGTTTATGCTCAATGTAGATGCATTAGCTTAAAGGATAGAATGATGGTCAAAGTTTGTTACTTACGTTACGTTAGGTTTTTAATAGAGGCCGATTCTTAAATAGTTAAAATGATTATATCAAAATTTCAAATACCCATATTTTCAAGGGTTAATTGCATATAATAACATAACTTTTTACGAACTGACAAGTTTTTTTAATGGAGTCGTGAGCATCGAATTGATGCCACATGTTGCTGCGAATTGGAGCAGTTTTTGTTTTCTCATGATGGATCACAAAGATACGTGACAATGAAAAACCCTTTGAGAGGACTGGATATAGAGCTAATTAAGAATGATCATGTGAAAAAAGAATTTCAGTTTCTCAATGTGATGAGGAAATAGTTTTTAAAATTTGAGACTTTATTTAATCAAGAAACCATGCATAACAAGCTAGGGGTAAAATGTGTGGCAAAAACTTGAGCTAGTTGAATTGAATAGTTTTTTCATATACAAAGGAAAGGAAAGGTTGCTTAATTCGTACCCGTGTTTTAAATTTGTAAAGTGAAGAAAGATCATCTAGAAATACACTCCAAAGACAAGTGGCTGCAACAAACCCGAAATCCCTGATAAGCAACTGCAGACCAGTTTATGCTAAAAACAAAATATGTATGTACACAGTTTTGAGGATTCAACTTGCCCACAACTAAATATCTCTTGCAAACGCCATTCATTTTCTTATGTGATCCATCTTCACTATTCTATTCTATTCTAAAGAAGCTGCAGTAGTAGATGTTTAATGAAAAACCAACACTACGAATCTCATCCTCCATTCAAACTAATCCTATGTGAGCAAATTATTACCGTCCGTTCTATATATATATGTATCCCAGGCCAAAAGTCAATTGCAGCTGCAGGATGGATGCAAAAGCAAAGCAAGAAAATGAAATTTACACAAAACAAATCCTTGCTTGACTCCTACATTTCTCAACATTATAATGAATCCATTTCAAACCTAAAAAATCAAACAACACGTCTCCAACAATTTCCTTTTCAACTCTAAATTAAACATAGAATTTAAAGAGAGAAAGACCGAACCCGATCTCGATGATGGTTGTTAATCGGTTGTGAGGTGAGAACAACGTTGAGCTGCTCTATTTCCTTTGTATATATTTCTTTTCTACACTTTTTTTCGGAATAATAAAAATCATACGAAAATGCCACAAATTCTCTCTGTATCAATTTCTACATCTATCCTCAGAGTTTCAAACTGAAAGTGAAATATGATACTTGTGGAAAAACTTCTAATTTCGTGATTAAAATTACTATGTAACCAAGGTGGCCCATTGCACCAATTATTATTAGTTTTCTTTTTGTGGAAATATTTAAAGTGGTCATTTTTGTTATACCAAAATCTTAAATAGTCAAATTTTATATATACATTTAAAAAATAACCAAAATAATCAAATTTCCACAAATACCCCTATCCTAAATCTAATTTTTGTTGAATTAGAATCTTACCAATTATTTTTACAATAATATCTTCCTATTACTTCAATTAGTGATTAAAAATATATTTACCTAATTATTATTAATATTATTTCCACTTTAGAAATGGTCACCATAAAATTTGCAATTTACTTATTTTTTTATGTTTGTGATTCTGATCAAATAATGTTTAATAGAACTTGGAATTCATATTTTTAAAACTAAAATAATATTTACAATTATATTGGAATTTACAATCATGGATCCTATCATTGCGATTAAAAAATAATGGATTAAAAATATCACAAAATTAAGTATAATATAATTTGCAATTTCCTTATTATGTTGTTTGTATATTGAAAAAAAAAATGAGATAAAAATTATAAAAAATAAACTGAGAAGCGTAATTTACGATTTGAGAAAAAATAATTAATAAACTAAGAAATCTACGTGAAGGATCAAAGCTCAAAATTAAGGATAGTTAAGTAAAAATGATTGAATATATATTTAAGAATGATTATTTATGGTTCTCTTATAATAAAAATGGTTATTTAAAATTTTGACTTTTTTTCTTTTATCAAATTTTATTACATTAATTTAAATACACACCCTAGATGTCCTTATGAAAGCTCAAACCACAACCTCTTGATCATAAGTAGAGTACTTTTATCACTGCATCCCAAACAAGAAACATTATTATTAATTTTTAAGTCCGGGATAGAAAATAAATAATCCATGTGAAGGTTTGGAAAGATTGTTTGTTAGGCGGTTAAAAACACATGACATAGATTTTGGAGTTCATTATAAAATTACCACGTATATGGTGGAAGCAATGTAATAGAAATATAAATATATAAAAACTATTATTGCAAACAAATGCGTACATAAGTTGCACTCTTATTGTAAGAAATACTTTCAAGGTCGACAATTGCACAATATAATTTAACATAGACTATATGCTCGTTGAATCAAAATAAAATAAATTTAATACTTCTCAATTCATACATACAAGATCTATTCGAAGCACACTAATAGTACCAATTATGCCTCTCTCTCTAAAATGGAAAATGGGAGTGCAGAACCTAAGCTACATACCAATCAGGACTTCATTTTTGAGATTACAATTCTGGTTGGTTAGCCATATCAAATTTATGCTTCGGGTTGCATCTTCTCACATTCTTCTCTTATGGACTGGAACAGAACTGTTGACAAGTATCTTTCGCCGAAGCTAGGAAACACCACCTGCAATAAACATCAACATTTGAAATGAGGATATAAAGAATCAGAATGGTAAGTTGCCTAATTTTCTGTCATAACATCTGTTACACAAACCAGCAACACCAGCACCATGAAAATACAATGACAGTATTATTTGATTGAAAAAGTGTGACATTGTTCTACCCCTCAAAAGCTGGATTTATTTCAGATTAATGCTAGGAGAGTATGTCCCAATTTGAGTAACATGAACAAATTTCTACATCTGAAAATAGAATGCCACCTATTGGCAACCATTCATAATTTGTCTCGACAAACGTAAGATATCAACAACGTGAAATATATACATACCGCTATAAGCTTTCCCGCATTTTCAGGTCTCTTTCCAACCTTAATAGCAGCTGCAGCAGCAGCTCCTGAAGAAATACCCACCTGGCCAAAAAATCCCCAGCAGAAACATGGACTTAGCAACTCTCAAACTATTATTAGCACATAAGTGAATTATTAGAAAGTAAGAGAGTGTTTTCAGTAAATATTCATTAAATAGTGACAAGCAGGTGAAACTACCACAACACGATATTCAATATAAACATCCGTTAAATGTTTAAAAAACATACTCTTCATACATGACAGAACTAATAGACATGCTTTCATATGATAGAAAACATCATCTATAAGCTTCCCTAATTCATAAATGCTTTCAGGAGCTTGCTCCGCATCTTTATAAGACAAGGTGATTTAAAAGTCACTAATCTATTCCAATAACCCATGTGTCACTTGAGAAGCTCTGGAAGAAATTTCAAAACAGTTTCTAGCCAATTTTTACATATTTCAAGAAGTTCAGGACATAACTAAAGTTACCAGTATATAGCGTTAAAGTCAGTATGGTGTCACTTGAAAACATAAATATACTGATAGCGCTTTTCTTGCAATAATATAGATATTTACCCGCAATTTCTCCAATAATTTTACAAGGTAATCCATACAGCATAAACTCCACTGAAAGTAGCAGATACAAAAACACACTCTTGGCAATCATATGACTAGATGGAGAAAAATAGTGCCCATCAAATAGAGGCCATACTAATTAAAGACATCTTTTCAGATAGAGATTTTTATCTATAACACTTGTGTTGTCTTGTTGCATTAATCACCCCCAACATTTTAGCTTCAATTTTTGGGGCAGCACAATATCTGCTTAGCCACTTCAGTAATAAGGTGCATATCTTTAGATTATGAAACAAAGACAGCATAACTGGTTTATTAAATTTCTTCTGAACCTTGGGGTGTGTGTTTGATCATTAGAATTAGTAAAAACCCGCCCGAAGGTTCTGTACAAACATAGTGTATGAATGTGTGTGCACGAGAATTATATATGAGAATCTGATGTTTTTGGCAAATACATCCAGCATCAATCCTTTCATTGCCACTAAAACTACTCAGATAAGATGTAGACTTGCAATGATATTAGATTTTATAAACAAGTAGTTGAGCAAGTTGGCATATATATCTTTTTAGTCTAAGATAAAATAGAGATCAAGATGAACTAACCAGCAGGCCCTCTTGGAGAGCCAATTGCTTTGCAGTTTCCACAGCTTCATCACTTGATATCTGGCAAGTCAAACATTCACATGCATTAAAATCAGGAAAACTGCTATTTTGAACAACTAAAGAAACTCAGCAAACATTCACAAAATAAATGTGTCAGGAAAATCAGGTAGTTTGAAGTTCAAGTATAAGCATTAATACTGAGCCAGTTGCAAGAGAACATAGCTTGAACATGAGTATTAGTAGTTCTGAACTACTAAAAGTAGAAATATTTCAGAAAATGGAGAGTTGAATTGATTTACTAAGTGTAAATGAGTCATGTTGACTAACAGCCAAATAGTCTCTAACCAAACGTTGCAAGAGTGTTGTTGTTTTGTTTATATGAGTAAATGTTCAACGCAAGCAAGTTATATACAAAAATCACCCATGTTACAAGAATGATGCTGCCACTGAATTAATTGATTGCACGAGATTTATGAGGACAGCAAATCAAGGATGCCCTTTTTTGTTTCTTGTTAAATGCTGTGTTACAAGAAACAGTGTATTTCACTGATAAGAAGATAACCTGAAGGCTAAATACCCTAAAATCAAGTCAAATTAGTAAGGAATTACTGGAAAAGTATACCAATAAGTGTACTGCTTCCCATTTAAATAGTGCACTGTTTCCTGAAGGAAAAAAAAAAAAAAAGGTAAAACCAGACCTCTATAACTTCATCCATCACATCTTGGTCCAAATTCTTCGGAATAAAACCTGCTCCAATCCCTTGAATTTTGTGAGGCCCTGCAGTTTTAAATTGAAAATACCACAACCATACAAAGTTTAACCCGGAAAACTAACAAAAAAAGGACATAATAGGCTGCCATCTCACCAGGTTTTCCACCAGACAGTATGTTACTTTCAGTGGGTTCCACACCAATAACCTAACAAGGAGCAAACAATGGATTTTACAATATATACCAGGAAAAGTTGATTAAAAAGTTAACTTCTACAGCCAAATCTTTGAGTTTATAGAAGAAAATGTACTACCTTAATGTTAGGGTCTTGTTCTTTGAGAAAACGTCCAACACCTGAAATGGTTCCACCAGTGCCGATTCCGGCAACAAGTATATCCACCTTGCCTTTTGTATCCTCCCAAATCTCTGGGCCAGTGGTTTCATAGTGAACCTACATGGTCAAAGTAATTAGAAATTTAAATTCCTCACCTGACTTCAATGTCATTCCTATTCCCTAAATTCAAATTTAGGTTCGCTTTGTACAAGCATAAAGAAGACATAATCAGATCAGATATTAAAGCCTGCTATTATTGTGTGCCAAGTGACTATAACTTACAAGGTCAAAGAGCTGTTGAAGAATTTTTAGACAAATTCTGAATACAGCCAATTTTTTAGGTTCATAGATTGAAACCATTTTACTAATCGATTTAAAGATAAGAAGGCAGAACAGAACAATTTAAGATACATCTAGTTTGGACATCAGTAAGAACCTTGGGATTTGCAGGATTATCAAATTGTTGAAGCATGTATGCATTTGGGGTGCTATTTAAAATTTCTTCAGCCTTTTGAACAGCTCCTTTCATGCCTTTAGCTGCATCAGTTAAAACTAAATCAGCTCCAAATGCTTTCAAGAGAACCCTTCTCTCAAGACTCATAGATGCCGGCATTGTCAAGATAAGCTTGTAGCCTTTCGAAGCAGCAATAAATGCAAGGCCTATTCCCGTGTTTCCACTGGTAGGTTCAACCAATACACTCTAGAAAATACACAAAATCCACTAATAAGACCCAAGTACATCAAAGGAGCCGGGTGTAAGAACTACTGTAGTCTGCAAAACATGAACATACATGGAAGAAACCAGCCAAACCTGGATATTCAGAACTCAAAGATTATGATTCTTCTTCTTACCTTTCCTGGAGTAATTAGCCCTTTCTGCTCAGCATCGTTTATCATGCTAAATCCTATCCTGAAGGAAACATATAGCCGTACATAAGCAACATTGGAACACCTCAATACTCAATTCTGATAAATACTCAAAAGCTGAACAAGTCGAGAAAGCAAAAAGATTACACGCTATTGACCAATGTTGAATAGATCCTTTAATGCCACAAATATAAAAGCTTGTAAGTGATGACAAGAACAGCTCTCACCTATCCTTGACACTGCAACATGGCTCCATAATTTCAAGCTTTGCAGCTATATTTGCAACACAACCTTTTACAATATTGTTCAAGTATACCATTGGCGTATTCCCAATGAGCTGTAATAAAGTCATAAATATTGAGAAAAAATACTAAATGAGAACCACCACAAACTGCTGCAATAAAAAGGACACAAAACAAAATGAAACATAAGATACATATAATATGTGACAAATCAAGTGTGATTGCCAAAGATGACATGATGCATCAATGCACCCAATAACTCAAAGCTTGTACACTCATTCATTAACTATGAACTTCAAATCATTTCAGGCACAGCAAAAATTTCACTCCTCCTTAAAAATCCATTAGTCATCAAGTCATGTTATATTTGATCAGCTAATGTCATTGCTAAACTAGAGAATAGCAGCACAAGAATGTCCTGCGGAGTGCGGACAATAAATGCATAAAACTTATCCTCAGTAATCCACCGGAGGACAAAAATCTTTTCTACAGATCCTTTCATGTTTTTCCATGATCATACCGTTCTGCACGGTATACAATTGATATTCTGAATATTAAAATGAACCTGCAGTTCGAGAAATAACTTAAGCATAGATAAGTGCTGAAAACTAAATATTTCCATAAAATTTATGACATACTTGTCATGAATAACCAAGAAATGAACAGGAATTGAATAAATAATTTCTCCAAACACCAAAAGCAATTACAAGCTCTAACAGGTCTAAAACAGAAAGAACAAAAACCAAACAACTACCCCCTACAATGGACAAAAACTCAAAAGTAAGCTTTGAAAATCACCCTCCTATTTCTTTAGGCGTTCATTTAATTTACATTCTCCAATAAGCTCACACGATTTCCATTCAACAAAGAATCCCAAAATTCCTAATTCATGACATACTTCATATACATATAAACAAAATCATCCAATCCAAACACACAATTGACATTTCTTATCAAAATTCAAGTGGACAGAGAATTGCAGCGTCACCTGAGTAACATCTTCAGCGATGTTGAGTCCTTCAATCTCAGTCTCCGCCTCTACGGAAACTGCTTTGCACATAACTCCATCGGCATTACCACTAATCCTTCTACTGAAAACGCCGCCGCAGGAAATCCTAACGCTGGTGCCGAGCTTCATTGAGGCGATACGGCACCGTTCGGCGACGAAGAACGCCGGACAACGGAGGTCCGACTTGTTGGCCGTGGAGAGAGAGGTCAAGGACTTGTTGACGAGCGAAGCCATTCTTCCACCACCTCCTCCTCGCTTCTCACACCTCAGTGTGTGTTGTATTGTTTGTGTGTGGAAGTGTGCCTTCGTTTTGCTGGCGTTTATTATCCTTTCGATCGAACGAGATATTCCTCAGTCGTATACGACGACGTTTGGATTCGGTCGAATTTCTGCACCGATTGCAAAGTTAAACTCGAATTTTCTTTTAAATAATCAAAGCATTTGCATCATCGTCTCGAACCTCAACATACGTACAGAATAAACAAGAAAAAAAAATTTTGATTTTTATAATATTTGATTCGTGATTAATTTATTGATCAAAATAAGTACAAAATATAAAATTAATAACAAGTACACAATATTTTTAAAATATGATATTAGTTTTGAAAAATAATTTTTTAGAAAATAATGAATATTTTATATAATATCCAAATTTTGAATCTTCGTATAAGTTCAACTAAAACTCAATTAAATTCATGAATTTCAAAGTATTCGATAAAAAATAAAAATAATAGTTTGTTGGGTCTTGAATTAAAAATAACGCTAACAGATGGTACAAAACTGTGAGTGTTTGTAACTGCATGGACCAAGATATCAGTCACAGTTAAAAGAAAATTAAGTCTAAGTTGAGCATATTGAAAGATTCAGTTCAAGTTATACTCCAATAACTGAAATCTATTGTTGGGTTTTGAATCTAAGTGCGTGGGAACTGACAGTAAAGTGTTGAAATAAAATTCACCAGTTTATAGTGGTTCGGATGTCAAATAATCATACGTCCATTCCCTATTCTCCGCGGAATGTAATCCACTATCTTAAGTTATACACGGTGTTGAACACAGGTTACAACAATTGATATTCTTGAACAAAAATCTTCGATTTGACTCTAGTTGAAGGCCAAACAGCTAGTTGAGTTTTACCACATTTCACGTGTTAGGCTCATTCTTTTACAACACCTATTGCACATAGTACTTAAATACAATTTGCAGCATGGACTCTTCTTCCAGTTGAGAATCGTAATACTTCTCTGTTGCATGTGAAGGTTTGAGTTCCCTTCAAAAATGTCTAATCTTGGTAGTTAATCTTTACGGATTTGTGATTTCTCGGAGCTTATACTGATGAAGAGCTAGACGAATCCGATTGTCTTGTCTGACAAACGGATGGAGGTCTCATGCTAATGATGCGCGAAAAGCTTAAAAGCTCATATGTTAATGGCGATCTTACCAGTAGTAACAACATCTGTTAATTTATCTGGTTTTAACAACCTTCAACAATCTGACTTCCAACTAAGTACTAATAACCAACCTTTTTACTCATATTATGAGATGAATATTTATGGTATATGTTGATGCATAGAAATTCATGGATTAACATTTAAGACTGAATACTCGAAAAAGAATGGAAAATTGTATTATTGAGAATGAACAATCCAAATCCCCAGCGCCCCACTTCGTAAGGGGGTCTCTTCCACCTTTTATAACTATTCTGAATCTATTATAAGTAAGTTTACAGAATCTGGGAGCTAATCACTACTTTTCCATACATAGGACGAATCATGCATAATTTTCCTCTTAATTGTTGTTCCCACGATCTTTGCCTGTTAATTGCCGATTTTGGGCGATCCTGGCGTTGATTGAGTTATTTTGTCTTGTGTGAGGTTCGATTTAGCCAGTGGGTCAAAATGGAGTGAATGGTTGATGCTCCGACCTCAGGTTACTGCTCATCGAACCACCAGCCTTTTAGTAACTCGAGTACGGATAACCAAGAAGTTAGTATCATACTTTCTTGGGCACAACAACAGGCCCCCAGCTTCATTGAAACTCGAATGTGTTTTAGTGAAGCTAAATATTTTGTTGCGAGAGTCGTTTGTATCGGTTGCCCTTAGTCTTTTTGTTTTTAAATCAGGCTCTTTTAGCCTCTACTGAGTTAAGAACGCTGATTTCTGCGTAATCGAGAGGGTTATATAGTTATATCATGTGCTCAGTCGATTCGAACTCCTTGAGCAATAATTTTTGTTTAATCAAGATAGATTCTTAGAGTGATTTTGTGCTCAATCAAGATGAAGTCTCGGAGCGACAATGGGATCAATCAAAATTGAGTCTCAGAGCAGTAGTTGGCACGATCAAGATTTGATCTTGAAGCAATAATCGGCTCAATTGAGATTGAATCTCGGAGCAGTATTCAGCTCAATCGAGATTGAGTCTCGAAGCAATAATTGGCTCAATTGAAATCGAGTCTCGGAGCAATAATCAGCTCAATTGAGATAGAGTTTCAGAGCAATAATTGGCTCAATCGAGGTTGAGTCTCAGAGCAGTAGTCGGCTCAATCGAGGTCGAGTCTCGGAACAGTAGTCGGTGCAATCGAGATTGAGTCTCGGTGCAGTAATTGGCTCAATCGAGATTGGGTCTCGGAGCAGTAAGTAGCTCAATCGAGATCAGGTCTCGGAGCAGTAATTGGCTCAATCGAGATTGGATTTCAGAGCAGTAATTGGCTCAATCGAGATCGAGTCTCGGAGCAGTAGTGAGCTCAATCGTGATCGAGTCTCGGAGCAGTAATTGGCTCAATCGAGATCGAGTCTCGG
>JAPKLW010001814.1:0-61115 GCA_026898455.1 Plectranthus barbatus | reverse complement strand
GATCGAGTCTCGGAGCAGTAATTGGCTCAATCGAGATCGAGTCTCGGAGCAGTAATTAGCTCAATCGAGATCGAGTCTCAAAGTAGTAGTGAGCTCAATCGAGATTGGGTCTCGGAGCAATAATTGGCTCAATTGAGATCGAGTCTCGAAGCAGTAGTGAGCTCAATCAAGATTGAGTCTTGGAGCAATAATTGTGTTGAGAATGTTCCCAAAAGAGATTGCAGGTTGTGACCTTGAATCTTTGTGGCTTTAAGCAAATTTTATTGCCCTTGTCAACAGGTTTAGTGGAGACTGACAAGTACCGGTCGTCCTTTGTCACGTAGCATAGGCATTAGGAACAGATGTGCCTGTTTGTGCAATTTCAAATTGGAGTCTGGATAAGTGGAATGATACGAGAATAAGAATAGAGTGATCCAGAGATAAGAAGAGAGTGATCCAGAAATAAGAAGAGGGCGATCCAGAATTAAGGAGAGAGCGATCCGAGTGGTTGATCGGTGAATAAGGAAAGAGCGATCCGAGAGAGCGGCCAAGATATAAGAAGATAGCGATCCGAAATAAGAGATTGTGATCCGAAAGAGCAATCTAGAGATAAGGAGAGTGATCCGAGAGAGCGATTCAGAGACAAGGAGAGTGATCCAAGAGAGCGATCTTGAAATAAGGAGAGAGTGATCCGAGAGAACTTTTTTTAAAAAAAATTATACTTGAGCTGCATTGTTCGTTCTCTCGCCGAACAGTTCTTAGGCATCTTTCGGAGCACTTTGAAGAAGCTGGCCTTCTTTTGATTTATTGCCTTTAATTGCAAAAACTGAGCAGCCTCCTGCTACTTTGGTTTTAAGCTCGAAGGACGATTAGTGCTCGAACCATAATGCAAATAAAAAGCAAGAAATATATTAGTGCAACATTAAACACAAATGTATTGAAGGCTTTATCAAATAGTGACTTATACCATTTGAATTTAACTGATTGATTTCATTTTTTGATTCAAGTAGAGCATATCATATATCAAGAGCCATTCATAGATTACTATAATTCAGTTTTATTAATGAAGCAATCAGGAACTATGAACCAATTTCGAACTATCATACCAAGATAATTACTACTAATCCTATAAGAGCATCTCCAATGGCAACATATTTATCTACCTCCACATGTGTGCCACGTCAGCATCTACCTCTACTTCTACCCACTTCACTTTTAAACTCATTTTTATCTACCTTACTTTTAACTATTTATGGGTCCCACATGTCATAACCACTTCTCAATATAATATACTACAAATATTCTCTTATATTTTTTATTATGTATTTTAAATTAAACTAATTAATTATTAATTACAATTATTTTAAATTTAAAATATTATTTATCGTAATTAATATAATTATATTAAAATGTTAAACATAAAATAAAATAATAATATTATTGAAATAAGATTTTGATACAAGATGCAATTAAAATTCGTAGATAACAATACTTCATAATATTTTAAAGGAATAACATCATGCATCACCCCTGAAGCGTGTCCAGATATGCTCAACAAGGTCGGATCGAAGTTGTTGGTGAATATTTTTGTCACGTAAATTAGCACCTCTTCTAAGATATTGATTAAATCCTCCAATAGCACCTTGATTGATTTCTCCTTGAATATTGTCTCCTGCTGTGCTTGTTTGTTCTTCGACCCAATCAGTTGCCATATGCCCTTCATCCTCAACTATCATATTATGCAAAATAATGCAAGCAAACATAATATCAGAAATAGTTTCTTTATACCATGAGCGAGTCGGTCCTCTAATCATTGCCCAACGAGCTTGGAGAACTCCAAATGCTCGCTCCACATCCTTTCTCGCAGCCTCTTGCATTTGCTTGAATTTTTGTTTCTTCAGATCTTGAGGAAATTGGTAGCTTTTTACAAAACGAGCCCATTCAGGATATATGCCATCTGTTAGGTAGTATCCATCAGAATATTGTGTTCCATTCACAGTGAACGGTACAGAAGATGCCACACCGCTAAGAGTGTCCGTGAATAATGGAGATTGGTTAAGAACATTGATGTCGTTATTTGATCCTGCTACTCCAAAGAAAGCATGCCAAATCCACAGATCTTGAGATGCAACCGCCTCAAGTATTATTGTGGGAACTCCTTGATCACCGCCGCTAGCTGGATCATACGTTGATAAAGAGAATCATCTTGGACATACTTTTCCCAATACTCATTCATTTCATCTTCATCAAATTCTTCGGGTTGTTCATGATCTGAACTAGACGAAGACATTGAAGAAAATAAGTATATTTGAAGTTTGTGTGGTGGTGGTAATGAAGAATCCTAACTAAGAAGATTGTGATTTTTTTGCATATAAAATGTTATCTATTTATAGACTTGAAAAAATAGCCGTTAATATAGCCATTAATATAGCCGTTGCAATTTATTAATATAAGTTAATTTATAAAATTAATATATATAGATATACATATATATATATATATAACGTTCAAAAGAAAAAAAAAATAAAAATAATCCCCCTCAACCCAGCCCCCCCTCAGCCCAGCCCCACCCCAACGGCTACCAACTTTCCCCACTCTCATTACGGCGCGTGTTACACACGCGCCGTCTTTTTTTGGGCAGTGCCTCAACGCGCGAGTGAATGGATTTTTGAAGGGGACCACATATTTATTCTTCTTCCGGAAGAAATTCCTCTACCCCAAACCCTTCTCTCTCATGCCACCTCACATTATCTCTCCTAGGTGGGGAAGAAATTTTGTGTATCTTCCCCCACATTGGAGATGCTCTAATAGCATAATACTGTTTTTATTGGTGACATAAGCACTGATCGAGAAAATATTAATCACAAATTAACTAAAAGATTGGAAATAAAAATATTCTAGTGGGGCAAATCTAGTTTCAAAGGTGGGTGTATCTCTAGCATAATATTTGACATGCAATATATTAATGGTTTAAGGTAAATATATGCATATGTAGCTAATGTTTCCACAGGATGAAGAAGTGACCTCTCCTGCATAAAGTATCACGCAAGCCTAAGGTTATTAGGCAACTCCCTTCGGCAAAGTAACTAAAACCTTGACAACGAATAAACCCAACAGACTCAGTATCGTAATGAGACTTGAGATAACAATTGGTTAGTTCATAACAAACACAATAGCAACATATAAACTACAAAGGGTTGATGAGCATTGATAACAATTGTGCTCACTCTGGCAATTTACCAAACAGGTGCGATGTAGTACAGAGAAACCAAAATAAATCACTCAGGAGGGGACATGAACGACTAAAATTTTCCAAGTACGTAAGTGCAATGCTGCAGCATATAGAGCCCTGGAGAATAGCTCAAACAAAAACAACAAATTTGATGATCCTTTAACCAAGATAGATATAGCAACTCGTAAAAATCGAAGGCATAGTCCAACAATTTATCCTCAAAGCGACAATTTTGGCATGCGGTTCATAAAAATGAAGATGAGAAAGAGATTTAAAAGATGTAGTTCAACCTTGTATAATTAATCCATAATTAATAGAAGTGGAGCGTCATACCAATCGTCATCAATGTATGTTTTTCCCTTGAATGGTTGATATGGTTGTACGATGCCGGAAGAGTGACTGAGTGAAGTCAAGCAGGGGCGGATGTAGAGTTCGAGTATCGTGGGGGCTCGATCATATTTTTGTGGGGTCAATATTATATAATTTTATATTTTTTTTAAAAAATACATGTATATTAAAAAAAATTTCGAAACGCCGTGGGGGCGGCCGACCCCGTGAGCCTTCACGTAGTGCCGCCCCTGAAGTCAAGTGTAGTATCAGTGGTTAGTGACAAACGGTGCAGCCCGGAGATGGGGCGTGCACGGTGGAGAAAGAGCAGCGGCGCTGCTGTGGCCGGAGATGGCGCGATTGCCGACGCTGCGAAAGACGAGTTGTGCAATCCTTCAGCGGTCGGTGGAGGTGCTTTATTCTGGCGCCTAGGGAAACTCCTTCACATTCGAAAAATATGACTTGCAATACGAGAAGCAAGCGCAAATACGAAGCAAGCATCCTATGACCTATCTGCCACAAAAGTTCATCAGGAGTAGCTGGCAAATCAATCACAAAATAGCAGCCACAATACGGGCAAGGAAAGTTAAAGGGAACGAGCACACTTGATCGGTCAGGAAATCCTCCAGACAGAAATCATTCATGTGCTTTCGTTCGCTTATTCAATAGATGCAGTTTTTAGCGTTTGGTCGACCATTTGGCAGGTCAAACTTCAATTTGACAGACTCACACACACCACCCCTTCGACAAACTCAGAAAATCAAGCAATTGTAGTGCGAGAAAGAAATCAGTAAAAATCACGAACGAGTAAACACGACGAGATCACAAAGCGATCACCACTGATAAGGAACACCTCCACGTTGGCAATTTGGCAAGCCATGTAATCACTTACTAGTACAGATGTCACCACACATCACCCACTTATCCACGTCTCATTCCAAGAAGGTTAGTTGATCTGTTCCAGCACCGGGAGATATGCAAAATTAGAGTAAATTAGGAATGCAATTCTTTCCTTAGTTAGAATCATGAATCTGGTCAGTTTGTAGCGATAGATGAGAAATCCACGATTTGAGTTCGAATTCAAATCCCTGCAAATTAGGATAATCCAAAAATAACAAACACAATGAGAAGAAGTTAGGAATTTTCCAAAATCTACACAGCCCCAAATGGGAAGCTACTGGCACAGATGCAGGTTGCCGGAGACGATGAACGATAAAAGGTGTCGTGAACAATTACGGCTGAACCACGTCGACGGAATCTGACGTACGACCCACACACCCCGACGTGAGAGAATCTCATGTCACAACTGAAAATAACTAAATATCGCTTGAGTGCGGAAGTACACCAGGAAGCTAACAGCGCTGGGTTCCAGGTATTGTGATATTCAACATCCGAATACCGGTGCTAATAGTCCCTTCGCACTCCATCCTCTTTCAAAATGGAGAGCAGCTCGGCGCTTGCTGGGAAAGCAACGCCGGCAGAGATACAATAGACGTGAATAGAGAGTAGAATTTGCATTGGAGGCATAAACCCTATGCCAATATGCATAAATATGGCGATGAGGAATGTGACACATGAAGTAGATGGCAGCGTTCACTGAGACTTCGCCAGAGAGAAGGCTAGCGAATATGCAGAGGTGTTGAGAGTTGTGGATCACCATGGTTCTGCCTTGGAGTTACGTATGCATGAGCATGGGGGAGGGCTGGTGTTGCTGCTGTTCTCTTTTATTTTTGACGAATAAGTCGTGTTAACGATTTTGTTAGTATTTCCATTTTTTGTTTGTTAATATTCACGTGCCTTGCATGCGTGAATAGTACACTTGTTGCTTTCGTTTTTATTCCATCATCTGTAAGTTTTGTTGAGCTAAGATGAATGAAAAATAATTTTCACTGCCGAATACCTTCGTTTTCTACAATCTCATCATGGTATCTAGCGCCAGGTTCCGTTCCTGATTTATGGGAAGAAATCGGAATCGTAAACAGAAGCAAAAACAAAAGGAGACATGGGAACAGCTTTTTTCGGAGGAGCACGGCGATATATCTACAAGTGGTGATCAATCCTCTGAGGATAGTCCTTTTTCTTCGATCGGAGAAACTGGTGCTACTAGTCACATGGCGAATCCACCCGACCCGCGAGGAATACAAGACATTCTCCACATCCAACCTACGGATCAAACTAATTTGCAGTTGGTGTCTATCGTGCTTACGGGTAATAACTTCTTTACCTAGAGTAGAATGATTAGGAGAGCATTAAGTGGGCGAAACAAAATTCCGTTTATTGATGGTAGTTTTCCTGAGCCTCCTTCGACTTCTCCTATCTATAACTCTTGGATTAAAGCTGATTATATGGTTTATTCTTGGATTCTGAACTCGGTATCTAAAGATCTTGCCTCTGGTTTTCAATACATTGATAATGCTGCTAGGTTGTGGGGAGAAATAGGATCGCGCTTTGATAGATGTAGTGGTCCTAAGTTATTTCAATTGGAACGTGAGCTAGCCAATTGTGTTCAAGGATCCCAAAGTGTGATTAACTATTTTAACTCTCTTAACACCTTGTGGGATGAGATCAGTCTTATTTCTGCAAAATTTGAGCATGTCTGTACTTGTGGTGCTCTGAGTAAGATAGAAGACAAGAAGAAAACCATGAAGTTTTTGATGGGGTTGAATGATCTATTTGATCCTGTTCGTAGTCAAATCTTGTTGCTGGATCCTTTGCCTACCTTAAGTAAAGCCTACTCCATGATCTTGCAAAATGAGGATAAAAAACGTGTCTCCTCTCAACAGTCTATTCTAACTGATATGGCTCTTTATGCTAATAACAAAAATCAGCAGAACCCTAATAGGATGAGAAAACCTACTGCCCCTGAGAAACCTTGGATGAGCAAGGAAGAAAGGAGGAAATTGAAGTGCAATCATTGTGGTGGTACAGGGGATGAAGCCAAAGAATGCTTCAAGCTTCATGGTTACCCTGACTGGTACAAAGGGCCTAGGCCGAGGCAAGAAACAGGTCAAGCATTTCATGTAGTGCAGAAGGATAATCAGTCATCTACCATTAGTTCTTCAGTAGATTTGGACAAGTTCTTTGATGAGAAGTTTACAAAATACATGCAGAAGTTTAAAGGAGAGGATGAGAAGGTTAACCTGCTTACTCAGGAGAAGGTTGCTGATGATCCATTCAGTAACTTTGATAACCAATATATATTTGGTGTATCAGATAAAGCTAATCAGAAGCAGTGGATTTTAGATTCGGGTGCTAGTGTGCATATATGTTGTGATGCTGCCCTTATGCATGATATTGAGCCACTTGATGTTCCTCAACGAATTCATCTTCCTGATGGAAGTGTTACCTGTATATACTCAGCAGGTTCAGTAGCTTTGTCTTCTCATATCAAACTGCAGAAAGTGCTTCTTGCACCATCCTTTACACATAACCTTATTTCAGTTGCACAGCTTATAGTTGATATGCAAGTTAGGTGTACATTCAATGATGTTCATTGCCTAATTCAGAGCAAGAAGTCTGATCATGTTGTGGGAATTGGTAAAATTCAAGGCAAGATTTATGTCATGTCCCAGCATCCCATTGCTACTGTTAATGTTATTCCTGATTCCAGAAAGCTATCTGTTCTTGATTGGCATGTTCTACTTGGTCATCCCTCTATCACAACAATGAAGCATCTTCCTGAAACTAAACATCTATGCAATTCTGAAGCTATTGACATGGTTGTGGCTTGTGAAGTATGTCATCAAGCCAAACAGTGCAGGGATGTCTTTCCTTCTCAGGGAAACAGATCCAAGACAGCTTTTGAGCTGGTTTATATGGACATATGGGGTCCTTATAAAGCATCTTCTGTTACCAATACATCATACATGCTAACTATTGTTGAGGATCATAGTAGATGTACTTGGATATTCCTCTTAAGCTCCAAACACCAAGTTGCTGGACTTGTACTTGGTTTTTTGAAGATGGTTGAAACTCAATTCAATGTGAAGGTTAAAGGCGTTCGCACTGATAATGGGACAGAGTTTGTCAATCGACAAATGCAAGATATTTTCACCAATAGGGGTATTCTCCATCAAACTACATGCAGCTATACTCCACAACAGAATGGAGTAGTTGAGAGAAAACATAGATCTCTCTTGCAAACAGCTCGAGCTCTGATGTATCAAAGTAAGATTCCTCACAAACTGTGGCCCTATTCTTTGCTCCATGCTACCTGGATCTTAAATAGAATACCTGCTGCTCATCTTGAATGGAAAAGCCCTTATTCCATCTTGCTTAATAAAGAGGTTCACCTTGTTGACTTCATCCCTTTTGGCTGTCTTTGCTATGCAGCTGATACTACCCCAGGGAAACAAAAGTTTGATAAAAGGAGTATAACTTGTGTGTCACTTGGTTCAGCAACAGGTAAGAGAGGTTACACATTATATGATCTCAATGATGAGAGGATCTTTTATAGTCGAGATGTTCATTTTATTCCACATAAATTTCCTTTTCATGATCCTACACCTCCTGCTTCTACACCTTCACTTATAACCACACCAACAATTTACATATCATCATCCACACCAGATCTCACATCTATTTCAGATACACCATCTACTCATGAGCTTTCTGTTACTCCTGATACCTCTCTTCACCCCACAACATCAGATTCACCTTAAATTTCATCTTCTGCTTCACCTACTGAACATCAATCTTCTTCTCCTAATGCTATATCTAATCCACCTGCAGATTGCATAGCTTTGCAAAGGGGAAGGAGGGTCATTAAGCCACCATCTTGGACTAATGATTTTGTGGCACCATGCTTGGATACTCTATCCCATACTGCCTCCCTAGAGGTATCCTCTCACACTCCTGCTACCTTCCCATATGTTGTTTCCACATCTTTTACACCTGCCTTCATTGGTTTTCTGGTTCATGTTACTGAGTTAAAAGAACCACATTCTTATAATGAAGCAAGTAAGTACATAGAGTGGGTTAATGCCATGAATGATGAGCTTGAAGCTCTCAAAACTAATGGCACTTGGATACACACAGATTTACCACCTGGCAAGACTGCCATAGACTCTAAGTGGGTTTTTAAGATTAAATTGAATGTTGATGGATCTGTTGAACGATTCAAGGCAAGGCTTGTAGCAAAAGGGTTCAAACAACAATATGGCCTTGACTATGAAGAGGTTTTCTCCCCAGTAGCTAAGCATGTGACAGTGCGCTTATTGCTTACTATTGTTGTCTCTTATGGCTGGTATATACACCAAATAGATGTAAACAATGCATTTCTACATGGTTTTCTTACTGAGGATATTTATATGTATCCTCCTCAGGGTTATCATGATGCTCCAAAAGGCAAGGTTTGCAAGTTGATTTGAAGTCTCTACGGTTTAAAACAGGCCTCACGTGAATGGAATGCCGAATTTACCCGCTCACTTCTACAATTTGGCTTGATGCAGTCTGAGCATGATCCATGTTTGTTCATGAGCACTATTTCTTCACATCGGTTGGCTCTACTTGTGTATGTGGATGATGTGTTGATTGTTGGTTCGGATTTAGCATCTATTTCCTCGCTCAAGCACTATCTGCACTCTCAATTCACCATAAAGGACCTTGGTGAAGCCAAGTACTTCCTGGGCATGGAATTGGCACGAGGAGAGACGGGGCTTTACATATGTCAGCGCAAGTATGTTCTAGACATCATAGAGCATGCTGGTTTGCTTGGTTGTAGGACTGCTACTACCCCCTTACCAGTTGGGATTGATTTGGCATCTACTGATTCTCCATTGTTTGAAGATGTTGAGCAATATAGGAGGCTTGTGGGTCAGTTGCTTTATTTTGGATTGACGCGTCCTGATTTAGCTTTCGCCACTCAACAACTTAGTCAATTTGTTGGCAGCCCGCGTCTCATACACTGGGAAGGAGCCATGCACGTCTTGCGATATCTGAAACATACTCCATCTCATGGTTTATTCCTTCATGCTCAGAACTCTCTTCAGATGGTCAGTTACTCGGATGCTGACTGGGGCACTTGTAAATTGTCATGCAAGTCCCTTACCGGTTTCTGTATATTCCTTGGTTGTTCTCTCATTTCCTGGAGGTGCAAGAAACAACCTACGATAGCTTTATCAAGTGCCGAAGCTGAATATCGTGCACTTAGTTCCACTGCGAAGGAAATTCAATGGCTCTCTTATGTTCTCCAGGATTTCAATATTCCTTTTAAGCTGTCGTTTCCTCTTTACTGTGATAGCTTAGCTGCCTTGCAGATTACGAAGAACCATGTCTTCCATGAGCGGACCAAACACATAGAGATTGACTGCCATCATGTTCGGAATTTGTACAAAGAGGGTTTTCTACAACCCGATCATGTTCGTAGCGAGTTGCAGCTCGCTGACTTCTTTACAAAGCAGCTCTTCGGTCCGCGATTTCGACAGCTTTTGTGCAAGATGGGAGTGGTGGATTTGCACCGCCACCATCTTGAGGGGGGTGTTGAGAGTTGTGGATCACCATGGTTCTGCCTTGGAGTTACGTATGCATGAGCATGGGGGAGGGCTGGTGTTGCTGCTGTTCTCTTTTATTTTTGATGAATAAGTCGTGTTAACGATTTTGTTAGTATTTCCGTTTTTTGTTTGTTAATATTCACGTGCCTTGCATGCGTGAATAGTACACTTGTTGCTTTCGTTTTTATTCCATCATCTGTAAGTTTTGTTGAGCTAAGATGAATGAGAGGGTTGTGAACTCGACAAAAATCGGTGATATTTGATTCAACTTTTGTTGTCTTTCAGGAAAATCAGTGACGGTGGCTTTGCACCATGAGTGGTGGCGGAACGGAGTAGCAGGTCCTCATTGCGTAGTTTATGTGAATCCTCCATTCTTTCCTTTCTTTCAAGTCTTTTCCCACAGACGGCGCCAATTGTTGATGCATAGAAATTCATGGATTAACATTTAAGACTGAATGCTCGAAAAAGAATGGAAAATTGTATTATTGAGAATGAACAATCCAAATCCCCAGCGTCCCACTTTGTAAGGGGGTCTCTTCCACCTTTTATAACTATTCTGAATCTATTATAAGTAAGTTTACAGAATCTGGGAGCTAATCACTAATTTTCCATACATAGGACGAATCATGCCTTATTTTCCTCTTAATTGTCGTTCCCGCGATCTTTGCATGTTAATTGCCGATTTTGTGCGATCCTTGCGTTGATTGCGTTGATTGAGTTATGTTGTCTTGTGTGAGGCTCGATTTAGCCAGTGGGTCGAAATGGAGCGAATGGTTGATGCTCCGACCTCAGGTTACTGCTCATCGAACCACCAGCTTTTTAGTGACTCGAGTACGGATAACCAGGAAGTTAGTATCATACTTTCTTGGGCACAACGACAGTATCCATTAAAAAATATAGTAGTTGGTGAATCGAAATCGTACATCTTTTCTAGCAGGTTAACATTAGTACTATTTGTACATCTTGCTACTACTGTATTTAGATGGGACATCTTGAATGGCATAAATCATCAACTGAGGATTCGGTTCAGACGAGCTTTATCTTTACTTTTCAATTCCTCCTAAACAACCAATCGGTCCTCTCATCGAATCAAGTGAGGTATTCTTATAACTGAAAAGTCAATTAGGAATTACTTTCTCCTCTCAACTTTCTCATTGAGATAGACCTTTAATTTTGTTTATTCTTCTTATTCTTATAATTATTTATTGATCAATTATCAATTTCAATTAAACTCTTATCTTCTAGTCAGTTAGTTTTTTGTATCTTCAAATTTTAATAGGTCGGACCTAAATTATTACAACATTTTAACATTTCATATATTGTATGTCTAAGATATATTTTAACTGAGTCCATTTTATATAAATAATTAACTGACTAAAATTTTTGGACATTTATCAAAACTAAATAATTTTTAACAAAGTTTATGATCGGTGGTCGACCATCTGACCTCAAGTTTTAATTTAAGGCATTAAATTATTTGTTGTAATTACCTAGCTTTTTTTATGGAGGTTTATTATTTATTTTAAATTTAAAGTTACAATATTATAAATAATTATTTATTTAAAAAATAAAAATCACAACAGAGTTTGTATTCTTCCGTATAATAGAACTTTATTTTAATATTTATAAAAAGATACCATGTTTTATATTTTTTAAAATATAGATAATGCTAATTTTAAATAATATGAAAAATTAAACTGATATACTCACATTTTATGTATTTTAGCATAAAATAAAAAATACTAAATAAAATAAAATAGAAAAAATCAAAATGATGTACCCACATTTTAAATGTTAACAGGTATGTGTATTATTTTTCTAATTTAATTAAAATTTGAAAAAATATGTAATATTTGGATATATATATATATATATATATAATAAAATAATAATTTATTTGATGGAATAATCTTTCCCCTTTTTTATTTATGGGAGAAAAAGTGAAGAAATCATTTATATTATATACAAAAATGAAAATTCTAATACACATTTATATGTTGGGAGTAGAATTTGAAGTCAATACCTTTTAAAGTTAAGATTTATTCTTGGCCCTATAGACCAACTCAACTATTTCAATATTTTAACAATATTTAGTTTAGAAATATAAATATCCATATTTGTTTTATAATTTTGACAGATCAATTTTTTAGACTTCTTTGTTTTATTATATATATAATTACAAACAAACTAGACCTCTATTTCTTCACACGTTTTTTCTCAATATTTTCTATACATTTCTTCTCACGTTTAGTTTTAACATATTTTTTTTATTATTCGGAGTTACTGAATTCAAATAATCTCAACTATTTCATCAAACATATATGCTTAATTATAATTATAAATTTAAAATATAAAATAATTTTTGTTGAGGTTCGATTTATCGGGATAAATGGAGACCTTGGAATTAATTAAAAGATAACAAGTAATAGCAAGAAAGATGACTAATAAAACGTAAAATAAAGGGGAATTAAGTCGAAAACTAAAGAAAACAAACAAGAGAGTGAGATAAGGTGCGTGTATTAAATTATGAATTCTTAAGCGATTCTGGCAGCGTTATAGCGTAAGTTTTACAAAGAGAAAAAGATACCGAAAAATGAATTCTTAGCCCCTATGACATGATAGAGGAGAGAATGCTAACCTAACCCTAGTTATGGGCGAACTCGTGCTCGCCGTGATTTTCGGAGCAGCTCCAGATTTTTCGGGATCAGTTAGAATTTCCAATGGTCATGCGCTACCAGACTCCTTTAGGGTTTCACATCCTCTTCGCCACCGACCCCTGGTCGTGATCGATGTCAAGGAGCTAGGAAGGTCGGTGTCGACCTCATGACTTAGGCGACTCCGGGTCTTCTCTCGCTCCAGGCGAGCCAGTGACTTTGGGCCGGTGGTTATTTGAGTCGTTGAGCTTAACGGGCCTGGGCATCCGGGACCTGGCCCCAACAATAGCCCATTTTAATTTCTAGGTCTATTGCGGATAGGCATTGGAATCGAAACTTCCAGTCAGAATGCGTTACAAAGTGTGGAATTCCAAGGCATCCGAGAAACTATCCTCGGCGCCCGAGAGGTGCTTCTGGAGATAGCAGCTCTGGTAGGGAGTAGTTGGGATATACTCCATGCCGGTATGAAGATCCCTTTGGAATGTAAGCATACGACTGTATCGGGTGGCACCATGGTGCCACCTCGTAGGCTAATGCGTGGGTCCAGAGTCCAAGCGGGTTAAAATCATTCTGGGGAACGTTCTCTTGCATGGAGCGTTACTCTCATGCGTGCAATCTGTTTTGGCTCTGGGGAGCACTGGCGGGGCGAGTTCTTGGCTGATCTTAGGATTCCCATGCGTTTCCCGAGGGGAAGCCCCATATTCCCATTGATCGTGTCGATCGTGCTAGAGTTAGTCCTGCAGTGTTAGACAATGGCTTGTGTTTTAGTGAGCAGGTCGAACTCAAGAATGGTAGGTGATTGACCGCGAGCCCCGAGTGTGCTCGATGGCGAGCACGAGACTTGGGGTATTTGATTTTTGCCGCCTTTGCGGTGGCATGTTCATAATTATTGCCAAGTTTGGGGGTAATTACGGGGAGTCGAACGGTTTTGGTCTTTTAAAAGGGGTAAACGGTTTCTGATTCTCATTTTTTATTGACGGTTTCTCTCTCTCTCCCTCTCCCTCCGATTCATCATCTCCGGCGCGCTTTACTGTTCTGGTAACTGTTCTTTCGATGTTGTTGCTGTTCTGGCGTCCTTCGATGCTGCTGTCATTGCATTCTATTACTGCTGTTGGTAAGCTTCTTTTTTACTCCAATATTTCTCTCTCGATTTTTTTTAGAGTAGGTATACATTGTTTATCGTGTTCAAATTGGTTTTAGGGCAGTCGTAGGCATGAGCGAGTGAAGCTAATTATGCGTTCAACTTGTTGTCCATAGTTGTTGCGCTGATAGACTTTTTTGTTACCTGTTCTGATTTTGATTGCGTGTTGATGCCTTTGTTTTCGATTTCTTGAATGATTGTTGGCTACACATCTAGTCGATGTTTTGATCTTATGTGTGGTTGGTTGTGGTTGGGTCTGTAGCATTTAATCGGAGTTTGTCGCCCCTTTTTTTTTGTTTGACTTCATTCTCATTGTTGCTTTCGTCAGTTCTGTGTCATAGCTTAAGGTTTTGCTATTTTGATTCCTTGCTAGTTTTAATCAGTGACATGTGTTTGTTGCTCGTTTGCACCTCGCCCTTTCTTTTTCTGTTTGGTTGGTTTGATGTGTTGACCGTTTGATTGTAGAATTAGACAGTGATATCCTGCATTCGGCTTTAGATTAAGCTTCTTCGTGTTCTTCATATGGTTTCTAGGTTTCGTTGTTCATGTTTTGCGATCTCTAAATTTTCATGTTGTAATAGATATGATGCTACTCATTTAATCCATGTTGCTTTGTGGATATGTTTTTTCTTCTTGCTGCTCGAATATTATGCTATTTGGCTCTTTTGAATTGATCTTGTCGCCTTGATGCATTTTTGCTTCTTACGTTCCGTACATTTTGGCTTGCTTGTGTGTAGCTTGTCTTGCTATTTGCTTTAAAGCTTGTTGTGTGTGAGCTCGATATAGATCATCACTGAAGCTCGGTTTTGATTGCAACTGGTCGAAACCAACCTTTGTTCAAGGTCGGTGCCGAACCCCACACTTGGGCTATGCGATGGGAAGACACGGATCAGAGTGGGCGATGCTTACGACGCTTAAGCATCGCCCCTCTGACGCTTAAGCATCGCCCCTCCAACGCTCAAGTTAGTAATGGTTTTGATTAAATAATTTAATTGAAATAATGTAAAAAGTTAGGATAGAGAAAGTGTATCTATGTACTAATGATAGTATTTTTTTAAAAAATGTTCAACGTTCCAATTGTTTGGTAACTCCCTTCTTTATGCGGTCTCGAGTCTGTAAGCCCCGTGCCCTACAACCTTAGCGATCTTGTAGGGGCCTTCCCAGTTGGGGGCTAGTTTTCCTGCATCGAATTCTTTGGTGTTTAGGAATACCCTTCGAAGTACCAAGTCTCCTTCTTGAAAAAATATAAGTTTGAGTTTTTTTGTTGTAGAATCTCTCAATTTATCCTCGTCGTTGGGCGGCTTTTGCTGTCGCATCGTTCCTTATCTCATCCAGGAGTTCTAGGTTTCATCGGCGTGATCCACCCGCGGATTGCGGGCAATAATTTCCACAGGAGCCACTGCTTCGACCCCATATGCTAAGGAGAAGAGGGTGGCACCGGTGGCGGTCCTTGGAGTAGTACGGTAGGACCATAATACCGCTAGTAGCTCTTCTACCCATCTTGTTCTATGCAAGCTCAGTTTCTTCTTTAGAGTGTTTATTACCGTTTTCTTAGTTGACTCTGCTAATCCGTTTGCCCCGGGATAGTGCGGCGTTGTGAATGTAAGTTTTATCCCGTAAGTATTGCATAATGCCTACATCCAGTCGTTGGCAAATTGTCGTCCGTTATTTGTGCGTATTTCTTTAGGTATTCCAAAGTGGCAAAGGATGTGTTTCGATAAGAATTTGATGACCTCTAGATCTCGGGTTTGCCCCAGTGCCTCGCCTTCGACCCACTTTATGAAGTAGTCTGTTACCATGAGGATACGATCATTTTGCCCCGTCCCTTTTGGGGGGGTCCGACTAGGTCCATTCCCCATACCATAAACGGTCAGTGACTTTGGACCGGCGATTATTTGGGCCGTTGAGCTTAACGGCCTGGCCCCAACAATCTTCATATATTTTTGTTAGATAATTTAAATTTAACAAAAATTGCTATAGTTAATCTATCTAGATATTAAAGAAAAATAGTGTAAATATTTTTGCCTAAATATATATATAGAGAGAGAGGGTGAGGAGAGTAATTTATATGCATTATATACAAAATTATGTATTTATACATTATATTTATACTATATATATTATGTATTTATATATTATATTCTTATCATATATGCACGATTTTATTTATTTTACAAAAATGAATTGAATGCATATAAAACGCACTAAAATGAATATGCGGGATTTTTTTGAATAATAAATATATGTATATATATATATATATATTATTTATTTTATTATAATATAGATATAAAGTAAATAATAATAAAGATCTAATAGCATTATACTTGTCACTTTTTCTTCAAAATATTACATCTCATTATTTTATTAAATATTTTTTTAAAATAAACAAGTATAATTTCTTTTAATTCTTATTCATCAATATAACTTAAACTAATATACTAAATGACAATTTTGTCACCTTTCATTCAATAAAAATATTATATCAATATTAATTTTATTTTAATTACAAATATTTTATATTATAACACATATGTATACAACAAACAATAAAAAATCTCAATAAAACTATGTATATCACTTTTTCTTTAAGACATTACATTTTCACTAATTTAGTTTATTTACTATGTTTAAATAATAAGAGTGTAATTTATTTTATGAACTATTTTTTTAAAACATAAATTACTTAAAATATATAATGTTATCAATTATATGATATTATCTGTTCAATTTACTCCTTGTACGGAGTAAAGTTAGTATATATTAAAAATAAAATTAAAAGAAAAGATAATTTTGATTATCTCATGGAGTATAAATTAAACCGAATCCTAAATTAATAAATATTTTATTAAAAAATTTAAAGTTATAAATATGGGTAGTGTATTGTCCTATCCAATGAAAAAATATAATTAGAAAAGCTTTTTCAGAAACTGAAATTCCAAATTTGGAATATTTAGCTACATTTAATGAGCAAGTGCTGGATTTTCTTTGGCCATCAAACAGTCGAAGGGACAGTCTGAATCTGAATCAGAATCCCATCATCAATTCAATTTTATACGAAACTTTAAATGATTCAGTCAACAACCGACACAATTACTCAATCTTATAATTTGTTTTTTCAATAATAAAGGTATAATACAATTTTGAGTTATAAGATACGGTCTCACTACTTTTTTTTATTATGAGACAAATTTTAATAAATCATTTCAATAAGTTAAATACATTATTTCATTTTAAAGAATTACATTATTTGCAACAAAGAAATGCATCATTTGCAACAAAGAAATACATTATTTCAATAAATTAAATACATGATTATATTTTTTTTCTGTGCAAAAAATTACATTATTTGTAACAAAGAAATACATCATTTGCAATAAAGAAATACATTATTTTGATAAATTAAATACATCATTAAATTCGTCTCACAATAAAATGTTGAGACCTTCTCATCTAAGAATTTGCCTACAAATTTTGATTTCAAAATCCAAATGATTATTACATAAAAATAAAAAATAAAAAATCTGAAGTGACGGTGTTACTGAGTAAATTTTTTGTGAATTTTTAGTAGACTAGAATTAGATGGTTGGAATCTTTCCTAAATAAGAAGATGACAAATGTATGAGAAGAATGAAATTCAACAAGTACTGTAATTAAATTTTAAGTGCTTGAATGATCACGAAAGATCATGAGAATTGAGGATTAGAAACTGTTGAGGTTTGATTATGTACGGGGACGGAGTTCAAAGAACTAAGGAGAAATAACAAGAAACAATACAAAATAATAGATAAAAAGAAATAAATAAATTGTTGAAAATAAGTAAATATTCAATTGACCGTTTATTATATTAGAAAAGTAGGTGCACTGCGGATTGTAGCAGGTCGAGCAGCTGATGTAGCAAAGTCTCAGCTAAGCTAGAATAAGCGTTATGAGTACAAAAGTCAATAGAATAGTAAGATGGTGTGAGTTTTCCCTATTTATAGACCAAGGGGGTGTCAAATACAAGTCCCCAAACATTGTAAACCCTAGCCACCACGTTCCCCACGATTTTAGGGGTGGTTAGAACTGATTCCGCAAAGATAGAGGCTATTGCAACTTCTGGCGTCTTTCCCGCAACTGCCAAGCCTTATCCACTGTTTGCAACTGTTGGTATGGCTTATATATTGACAAAGGAAGGAGGCAGGCAGCTTGTCTATCAGAGCAAGTTGAATTAGGGCAATATCGTAGTGGTTCACAAACAAAAACAAAAAAGCTAAGGAGAGGAAATCGAATCCCATATTTAAACAAGTAAACAAAGAAAGCCACGTACCCGCGGGAGGTCAATGTTGGCGTTGGCCGGAATTAGGTACAATAGGGTTCAGGCGGAATGAAATATAGTTTTGGCGGAAATGAGTTCTTAGCAAATCCAAATCTAGCTTGGTTTGAGCATTAACAAGGGTTCCTGTGAAATCTTCACCATAACTCTCTGGGAAAACGCCAGGTGAAATAATCATGGAGTGGCGACGGCGGAGGAGATGAGTCTGAGGTCTCCGTCGCACGCGACGTTGATGAATTTTTAGGCGGCGGTTCGGTATGTTGATCATCAACCATGGTGTAAATGAAATAAGATTTTCTCTTCTACAAGAAAAAATGTGAACTCACCGGAATGATGGGCTGAAGGATCTATGAAGGTCGCGAGTAGAAACTTGGGCCAGAATGCCGATGGTTTGTAATTTGAACTGCGAAGTGATATTCTGCAGTTTTAGAAGTCCAAAATGAATATGAAGGAGAAAGACGAGTTTAAATAAAGGATTTCGGAATTTGTGTCGCTTTCATAGCACGCACCAATTAGGCATCAACACGTGTTAGCTCATGTATAGAGCGGAATTCAAAAAGCCCGCTCAAAGCATATTCGAATAAGATTTGTGATTCTAGAGCAGAGGTACACCTACATACATGAAATTTGGGTGCTACGATAATTGCAATACGATGGCATGCAATCACAAATTATATAATACGAAAATGACTCTTGAAATTGCAAGTTGCTCTTATGATATTTTCAAATCAAGAACTACTCAAGGACCATCTCTTCAACAAATAATCTCAAGTCCCGGAATTTTCTAGTCTCGAGGAGGCTCGATCATGATTTAATGGATTTTGGACGGGTCTCTTAGAATCCAATCAAACATATTCATGAACATCATAAGCTATTTGGCCAAAAGCCACAAAGATTTAGGGTTGCAACCTGAACTCTTTCTTGGGGACACTCTCGACGCAATATGCTCAGAGTCCCACCTCAAAATACATAATCATTTGCTTCGAGACCATTCTTGATTGATATGAGGAAGGGTGGAAGTCGCGCATTCCTCTTTCACGTCAGGGTGCTGATTGAGGAGGAGAAAGAGAATCCTTCATGCTACCCCCCCTCCAAAAAAAAGATAGTTCAGCCGAGGAAGATCAATCATATGATTTGAGTATAATATATATATATATATAATGAAAAATTGATTCTAGAGTAAGATACATCTTTATTGAAACACAAGATTTCAATGAAGCTGGGGGTTGTTGTTGAGCCCAAAAAATAATATTGCATTTCTTGTTTATATATAAGTACTAAAGTTTGCCATGAGGATGAGCGGTTCGATCCAGGGCAAAAGTATCAAGAGCGGTTGAACTGCAATCCAATGGTTTCAAGTCGAAGACTAATAGATGGAGCAAGTAATCAGCATTAATGACGGAATCAAAGCTGCGCAAATCGCGGAGACAACATTAAAGGAACCAATCCCTACTAATATTACTAAATCAGAATAATTAAGGGCTCCCTTATGAGAATCTTCTTGATTTATGAGTTCACTAGTTTATAAATAGAGGAAAAGAATAATATACAAGGGGGGTTACACACATAAAATCTTTGAATACAAAAATTATTCTAAATCTTAAGTATTCTTTTATTTGTATTGTTTTCTCCCACAACAAGTAACATAATCCACATGTCCATTTCTTTAATCGCCCTCCGGCTCTCCTCCATTTGTGCCGCGAGTTGAGCCAAGGCAACGTCAGTCGTCGAGGATGCAGGCGCCGGTTGCCTGGTTGTTTGTTGAGTCCGTCGTACCTAGGGCTGAGCAACAATCGTTCAGTCCAAAAACCGAGCCGAACCGTCCAAACTGCCAAATAAAAAATTCAAGAAATCCAAACCAAACCGAACTGTCAATTTTCTACAAACCGAACTGCACCGAATTGGCGGTTTTGGTTCAATTTGGCAGTTTCAACCGAACCGAACCAAACCGACGGTTTCGGTTTTAACATAAATTTTTAGTACATTTTTATAAAATACTTAAATTAAAACATATATATATATATTTATTTATTTAATATTCCAACACACATAAACTTGAAAATTATCCAAATTTACCAAATCTAGATGTAATACCCCGTGTATTAACCGACCTTGTAAATTGGATTCGGAATTAATAATGAAAGTTATTCCCAAATTTTGCCTATTTATTTAGTAGTTTGGATGTAGAAACTTAGAATATCATTATGGAGTTGGATTATATGGGAAGATTTATTATGAAATTATATTGTAAAAAAGAAGTGAGATGGAATTTTATTAGATATATGTATACTTATATGTATAATTATGATATTATACATGGGAATTGGATATATATATAAATAAGGGGGAGAGTTATAAGGTAAGCTTTTTCTACCTTATGATATAAGCTAGAGAGAGAGAGAGAGAGCAAGCTGCACCATTTTCAGAAAAACCCCTCCAAACCCGTCGACTTTCCGGCAAGATTCCGGCCAGCGCCGACCACCATTTGACAAGCCGTCGCCACCATTGTGAAGATCGTCCTTCGGGCTACGTTTTGAGCTAGAGCAGCGATCGTGAAGTTGAGTGTGGACGAAGAAAACGTAGAGAGAAGTTGAGGTGGGTTTAATATTCAATTTCGAGTTTAATTATTACATCTTGTTCAAACAAGCCTAAATCGGAGTATTGGCGATTGAATTGTGTTCCTCATCGTGTAAAGGAGCTTCGGACGGTCTGAAAGTGGGTTTTGGTCACCGGAAATCGTCACCGCCGCTGTCAACTTGAGAGCTCCGGTGAGCTTCATTTTCTTTCCAATTCCTTGCGAATTTCTCATGTTTGTTAGCATATTCATAACCCTTGTAGTCTAGGGAGTCGATTGATGTGATTGCATGTATGATCGGACGGCCGGAAAGGCTAAAATCGGCAAAAACAGGTCCGCCGTGCGAAGAGTCGGAGAAGACGACCCGTATCGGCCGAGGTGAAGCTTACCACAGTCGATACAGGCTTTTCGGTTGAGACACTCATCTCGGTCGAGATGGATAAGATATCGGTCGAAAAGTGTATATCGACCGATGGGCTCATCCCGGTCGATATGCCCATATCGGTCGATATGAGTTCTGTCTCGGTCAAGACAGACATCTAGATCGAGATGGTTCATCTCGGTCGAAACAGAGAGCCAGACTTTCCAGTTTTGCATTTTCATTCCTTTCCGAATACCTTTCAAACCTTGTTCGATTACTGAGATTTAGATATTACATTAAGTTACGTGAGTTGTCCTGTGTTAGATTGTTCGTACTAATTCGAATAACCTTGACCGATTGTAGGAAATTGAAAGCAAGGACAGACGAGCTCATTCTAGCAGAAAGCATCTAAACTAAAAGCCAAGAACGAGGTGGGAAACTATTTCAGTAAAAACTCAAAATGCGTGTTTTTATTTTCAAAATGTGTTATAAAATGCTTTGATTTGAAATGAGATTGCTATGCATTGTTTTTGTGCTATTATATCTGTCCTCTGTCGTTTCCCATCGACAAGAGAGTATAATAAATGAGTTTGGAACCAGGTTTTCATAACTGAGCTAGAACTCATTTAGTAGTATGGAGTAGCGACTCCATATGATTGGGATTTTAGAAGATATAAGGGGAATTTGTGATATGTGGATGTGGAAATTATGAATATGGAGTTTGTGAATGATGAATATTAAACGATCGGGTCTCAAAAATGATTGCTGAGACTAGTGCACTTAGATGACAGTAGGTTGAGTGTATTTACATTCCTAACTGATCATCGTAACTTGGAAGTCGGCCAACTTCCAGTTACAACACCGAAACAGATATAATAACATATAAATAGCACGTGCGTGAAAATAAAATGATTTAGATAGCATGGATCTTTTCAACAAAACCCCATGTCTATCTGTGTGAGTTGCATAGCATGTTTCCTATATAAATGTATAATTTCGGGCATGTTTCTCATTGGGTACGAAAGTACTCAGCCCCTCGCGTTATTTCTAAAACGTGCAGGTTAAGCAGCATGGATGGAAGTAGCGGGTGTAAGCTGGAGGAGTAAAGAAGTTATTTTTTTGAAAGTTAATAGATCCTGTGACATGTATCTTCATATACATGTCACCATCACGCTACACACACGCTGCTACACTCTCTGAACTTCCTTCCCTTTTTAATTAATTAAACTTTTGGATACTGTTTGTTAACCTTGACTCGAAGTACATTTTGATGAATACCTTTATCTTATATTTATATTAAAGTCTTCCGCTTATTAATTCTTGAAGTGTATTTGACAAAACCTGAAACATCAATGTAACGTGGCCCCAAATTGGGAAGGTCAGTTGGGGGCGTTACACTAGAAATCTAAATCCACAACTTTAGCACTAACCTAAGTTCAAATCAACAAATTCATAACCAAGCCGCCCCAACCGAACCGAAACCGAACTGAACCGCCATATTTCGATTAAAATGGAACCGAACCGAATTTTGGCGGTTTCGAAAAATCCAGATCAAACCGAACCGAATTTAATATATAAACCAAACCAAATTGAACTGAAACCGCCAGTTTGTGGTTTGGTTCGGTTTTGCTCACCCCTAGTCGTACCAACTCTCCCATGGGAATGAGTTCTATCGTTCCATCAGGTCCCCGAGGGCGTCAACAGGATTCTCGTTGTTGCCTGCCATTCAAAAAAAGATGATTCTAAGAGCCGCACGGTGGGCGCCGAATGTTGAGATTTGATTTACGGATAAATAGAGCTCTCGGAACCATTAACGAAAATGACAGATAATAACGAAAAAAGAATGATAAACAACGATGCAATCGTGCGACTATGTAGAGAAAATAAATAAATAAATAGTACGAAATTTGCAAGAGATCGATAAATCAAACTCGTAATCCTCATAAGTGTAGAGAATAAGCGATTCGTATTAAATTCAACAGCGTTTCAGTACAACTCGGAGGCAGGAAAATCGATACAAATGTGGGGTCCCTCACCCTATTTATAGATGGAGAAATAAGGGGAATCCCTATATTAAACCCTATCCGCTGACGAGCTGCCGAGATTTTTGGAGTTGCCCGGAATCTTCGGGGGTAGGTTAGGGTTTGCAACAACTCTGCGCCTCCAGGTCCCATGTGTTGTTGATTTGCTTCCTCGATAGCGAGCACAAGCCGGGGTCGGTACCAACCATGATTTGGGATCGGTGGCGAACTTCGTACTTAGGCAATTCGTCTTGTCTTGGATTCCGGTTGGGTTTGCAAACTATGGGTTCGGGCCGATTGGGCCTCCGAATTGTCGATTGGGTTTGTAATCATATGTTACCACTTCTACTATGTTACTTGTAACCATTACATTATCTTTATGTAGTATAGTACATTATATCGAATGCAATATTACATTATCCTAGAGTGTTACTCATGATTATCGTATTACGTTATCTATAACAATTTTGTGCATTATCTTCATAATGTACATAATTTGCCTAGATAATGTAACTAGTTTGTCTAGTTAATGCACAGAAACTTGAGGTAACAGGTAACATCTGGGAAGTGGTTAATATATATATATGGATGCGATCCAGTGAGAACCACTCTTACCATAAGAAATAAGAACCAATCCTCGCCATTGATTTTGATGAATGAATGATCAGGATTTTACTAAAATTTTCGGTCATTATATCTAAAAAACCCTGCATTATAGGGTATTTTTGTCATTTTGTACTTATTTAAGATTCTGTTTGCATATTCTATCTCGACATGCATTATATATCTAACAAACATGCATTATATGCGTAGGAAACATGCATTATATACCAAAAATTCATTATAACAATATTACTATCATTATACGATATTACTTCCTCCATTATATATGGTATTACTTTTGTTTTAGAGAAAAATTATATTACTTTCATTATAATACATATATTATTACGATATAATACATAACAAATGCAAATATAATAATGAATGATGATTTCGCTAAAATAAACATGTTACATTTTATCTATCATATTCAGCATTATATATTGTAACTGCATGCATTATATTGTGTTATTGCATTCATTATATAAGAATTTGTGTACTGTTACGATAATTATGCATATTATATATGGTATTACTTTTGTTTTAAAGAAAAACTATATTACTTTCATTATAATTCATATGTTATTGCTATATAATACATAACACGTGGAAATATAATGATGAATGATGATTTCACTGAAATAAACATGTTGCATTTTATCTATCATATTCTGCATTATATACTATAATTTCATGCATTATATTGTGCAATTGTATTCATTATATAACTTCATGCATTATATTGACCTCGACATGCATTATATACCTAGCAAACATTCATTCTATACCTAAAAAATATGAATTATATAATAAAGTAATATACATTTATATAATATAACAAAAATATATATAATTAAAAACAAGTAATATATGATCAACTTTTATAACAACTATGATATTATCTACAATATGCAAAGATAATGAATTTTAGTTTTTTTTTTTTTTTTTATCTTGCATGAAAAAAGTTATTGCATTTTATCTATCATATTCTGCATTATATAATATAACTTCATGCATTATATTGTGCAACTCTATTCATTATATAAGAATTCGTGTACTGTTACGAGAATTATTCATAAAATCACTGTTAAGATATTCCTTATATTTAGATATATCTTATATATTCTTGTTCATCAAGATTATGTATATCTTAGATTTCCTATTCCTAGTTAGATTTGGTTTGTTTGTACTATATAAACCTTGTTGTACATCTTTATTCAATTGAGTGAAATACAAATTATTATTTCCCTACAATCACAAATTTTTATTTTTTACGATGATTTTTAAATCGAAACATATGCAATAGGGGTTTCGTTTGAAAGATAATTAAATTACCTTTAATTTGATATATGATACATTAAAAACAATCTAAATTGAAGGAGATATGATCATTTAAACATTTAGAATTATTTTAGAGGAGAGAGAAAAATATTACAAAATTACCCTTTAATGCATGTTTTACTACACTATAATGCAGACGGGATTTATTTAATCTTAAGCGTTGGATCACCAATTGAATGGCCGAGATTAGTTCTTATTTTCACATGGTATGGGGAGTTCTCATATGATCACTCCCCTATATATATATATATATATATATATATATATATATGGTAGTGATTAGATGTTAAAATATTTCCAACTACTAAATAAGAATAAATTTGGACTATTAAAGATCAAAATCAACGCATGTGATCAATTTAAATTTGTCCCAATTTCGGTGCATTATTTGTGTTACTATTTAGCATTCAAGGGTAAAAATGAGAAAAATATATATTCAAGAATTTCATTCCGTGTAATTCATAAAGCATAATATGCATACGTTCGATGTAAAAAATATACTACCTCCGTCCCGGATCATTAGTCTTGTTTCATTCCGGCACAGATACCAATACGAGTGAGATAGAGGAAATTAGTATTTTATTAATGAGTGTGTATTAATTTTCCATTTTAGGAAAGCAAGACTAATGTTTGGGACAGACGAAAAAGGAAAACAGGACTAATGTTATGGGACGGAGGGAGTAATATTTTATGCATAAAAGTGTAGCATATAATCAAAGCAAAAAATGCACTCAATATGAATACAAAAATGCATATACTTTAGAATAAAAATGCATCTTATTCAAATTAACATTGCATCATTTGATGCAAAAAATGCAGATATTTGGGAACATTTTTTTTAATGCTTAATTGATGCATTTTTTATCTTGAACGTAAATATAATGAAGAACATATACCAGCTGAATATAAAATCTAGATTTTCGTGCAAATCTTCTAAATTTAACATATTCAATATCGATATCATATGAATCGTCGTAAAAATACGTTCAATTTGATATATTATTCGTAAAAAATAGATTTGAATCGAAAAAGATATAATTGTTTGATTATAATGAGAGGAAAGAGAAAATTAGGAGAGAGAATGTTTAGATCTAAAGATAGAGAAGACGGTTACTCAAACTTAAAGGCTAAATTACAAAGATACTCTAAATACCTTGTTTATCTAATAAATCCTGAATTATCACAACTATTGCATCAAAAAAATAAAAAATACATATTCTTTCCTATTTAACATGGGAAAATACTTTATTATATGATCACTATATATATATATATATATATAGGGATGTGATCCAGTGAGAACCACTCTTACTATAAGAAATAAGAATCAATCCTCGCCATTGATTTTGATGAATGAACGCTCAGGATTTTACTAAGATTTTCGGTCATTATATCTCAAAAAACCTGCATTATAGGGTATTTTTGTCATTTTGTACTTATTTAAGATTCTGTTTGCATATTCTATCTCGACATGCATTATATACCTAAGAAACATGCATTATATACCTAAGAAACATGCATTATATACCTAGGAAACATGCATTATATACCTAACATTCATTATATACCTAACAAACATCTTCCTGCGTTATAATATGGTATTACTCTTATTTTAGAACAATATTATTATCATTATACGACATTACTTTCTCTATTATCACTACTACAAAAAAGCTAATAAACTACGCGGAAATCGCGTAGTCTATTGAAAATTTCCGCGCGCGTTGTCTATTTAAGTGTAGTCTATTGAAGGACGCTAAGAAACAACGCGAAATTCCGCGTAGTCTATATGTCAATAGACGACGCGAATGTCCGCATCGTCTATTGACATATAGACGACGCGAAGCTCCGCGTTGTCTAATCACATATAGACAACGCGGATCTCCGCGTTGTCTATTCTACTTTTTTTATTTTTTTTTTAATTTTGTAAATCCTGTAAATTTTAATTTTGTAAATCTTGTAAATAATTTATGAAATTTAAATTACAATGCACAAATAATAACAATATAAAATAATATTTAAATAATTTTCAAAATTACATATATTTGATTGTAGTATGAAAACTAAGTACAAATACAAAGTATATAATTTAAGTACAAATTAATCTAAGTACAATGTAATCTGACGATAAGTCTTCTTTCCATTTAGCACCCATATTTGTGCAATCAACTGATTTCATCTATATTTAGTATAACAACCTATAATGCAGGTTTTTTGAGATAAAATGGCCGAAAATTCTAGTAAAATCCTGAGCGTACAATCATCAAAATCAATGGTGAGGATTAGTTCTTATTTCTCATGGTAAGAGGTGTTCTCACTGGATCGCATATATATATATAGGGGTGCACTATGAGAAACCACCTCTTAGATGTGAAATAAGACATAATCCTAGCCTTTCATTTTCAGATTCAACGGATCAGATTTAATTTTAACATTAAAAAAATTCTCTGCAACAGTAGAGATAAAAAGTTGCATAAAAAGGTAAATGGATAATATTGCTAAACCGCATAACTTACCCACGATTCTATCTCCTTAATTATCGGGCATTTAATGTGAAAACATGGAATGTTTAATGAAAATCTAATCTAATTAAATCGAATAAAAATCTTTCACCAACCGCATTTATTGCGGTAAAATCGTCGTCTCTCCCAAGAAGCAAAAAATTTCGCACAAAAAGACGATCGATTTTCCAGAGATCAGACTGGACGCGAATCTCTTCTGCCCGACGGACTGCAAATCTACTGCGACGGAACTTGGGTAAGTTATTTATGTACTTATTTACTACTAAAAATTTTGATTGTTAACAACACCGGTGTTTAGGTTTTTTTTTTGTTATAGGTTTCTTTGAGTTGCATAAAATTTTTCGAGATCTAAATATTCGTCGTACTAGTTTAATAATCCAACTATGAAAAGTGTAATAGATTAGTAGTGGTTTGTGTAATTTAGTAACAATTTGTTTTTTTTTTTGGGAAAAATCCCATATATTCGAAGGTTGACTTCCACCGGAAAATTGACTGAGTAACCGGAAAATTGACCGACCAGTGACGAGCATTCTACCCATTCGAAGTGAAAGAGATAAAACATGTCAAATTTTTTTTTATTTTTTTTAGTTTTCGAATTATTTTAGGTTTAAAATGTTAGCATACTGATGTATAATCTTAAAAGAAAAAATATTCTTTAAGCGCGAGAAGTACATATTTTAAATATAGGATTGTGTATTTTGGATTTTTAATAGCAGATATAGTGAATCAATTTCATAATTAGAGGCCTATATATGCTTAAAATATGTGGACTTTTGCTGGATAAGTATATAATCCGATTCTGGGTGAAATTTTTATTTTACTGTACAATCAAATTCCTTTCCATATAACAAAACTATTAACCATTTACTACAACTTTATTGTATATGTTGTGCATCAATATGTAGCATTTTGAATGATTTAAGTGTCAAGGAAGTGCATAATTATATACACAATTTTGCAGAGATTGTATACTTTTTTAGCAACTTCATTGTATAATATTATGTGCATGTGTAATTGGAATTTCATAATAGGAGAAATAGTAAAGGACTTGCATAATTATAGACCTATTTATGCAAAAATATGTGGACATTTGCTGGATACATATAAAATCCGATTGTGGGTGAAATTATGTTTTCCTGCACAATCTGATTTCTTTCAATACATCAAAACTATTAATCATTTACTGCAACTTTATTGTAGATTTTGTGCATCAATATGTAGCATTTTGAATGATGTAAAAGTGTCAAGGAAGTGCATAATTATATTAATAGTTTTGCAGAGATTGTATACTTTTATTGCAACTATATTGTATATTATGTGCAACTATAATTAGCATTTCATAATAGGACAAAGAGTAAAGGAACTGAATAATTAGAGACCTATATATGCAAAAATATGTGGACTTTTGCTGGATACGTGTACAATCCTATTGTGGTTGAAATTTATGTTTTCCTGTGCAATCTGATTTATGTCCATAAATCAAAATTATTAACCATTAACTGCAACTTCTTGTATATTTTGAGCATCTATATGTGGCATTTTGAATGATGTAAAGTGTCAAGGAAGTGGAGAAATTCAACAAACAAGATTGATTGTGGTGTTTATGCGATGTTGCACATTGAGTCATTCATGGGGCAAAAGGCAGATGAATGGGATTGTAATCTAAATAATGTCAGCAAGAATGATATGAAGCAGAAAAGGATGGTCATTTGCCGGAAACTACTAGGTGCTGACTGCAACAAAATAGGCGAGCAAATTTGTGAGGCAGCTGCAAGGTTTTTCGGGAAGAACTGCAAGGCAAAGAAGTTCGACATGGATGCCTACTTGGATAAAATTAACCGTTAACTGATTAAGTAGATAGCAAACTTGTGTTTTTAATGTTTACAGCTTCCTAAATTTTATGCCTATGGATTTGGTGACAGTTTTCGTTTTTGTTTTTTAAACACTTGAATAGATGGTGGTTATCGATATATCAATATTAATGTCCATGGTTAGTCTATTGAACTTTAAACAGCAATATTTCAACCCTTTATATGCAATAATTTATATTTTTATTAGCACATTCATTCTACAACTCATTACGCTACTCAATCTGCATCAAACTAAGTGATTTTTAATATCATTCTTAAGGTATATAATTTCGAATAACTGTTAAAGTTATTAAATCGTTAACAGGATGAATTGATGACTGTAAACAAAATATAAAAAGAAAATAACTTAATATAAATAGCAAATGGTTACACAATAAATTTTATTTACAAAAAGATACAATAAATGAATAAAAGTATAGCATGAATACTTAACTAACAACGATATAAAAATAATAAACATGTATATTAATAAAAACAATTGCATGAATTTAACGACTATACATCTTACAAATCATTATAAGTTATAAATAATAATGGACAAGACGTAAAGATGATTGTATACTTACAATCAGATTGTAAAAATTTACACGCTAAAAAATAGTACATACAAAAGTGCAAATAGTCATCACAAAAATTGCATATAAAAAAAGTATACTACACCAGCAAAAAAAATTATCCCAAAATCCAAAATAATAAATACCAACAACGTGCATAAGTTTTAGCAATAAAAAAGCAACAAATGTAAGAGATAAACAGAAATAAGTGTTTGTAAAAATAAAATCTAATCGTCATTCCTAGGGGTGTTCATGAGTCGAGCCGGCTCGCGAGATACTCGGGATCGACTCGAAAGAAACTCGAAATCGACTCGAGATTAGTCGAGCTCGAGCTCGAGCTACTCGAGTAATCTTCGAGCTCAAGCTCGAGCTTAAAAATACAAGGCTCGATAGGCTCGCGAGCCTAAACGAGCCTAAGTTATTAATTTACAAAATTACCCTTAATGTTATATTTATTTACAATTTACCCCCATATATAAATTAATAACCAAAACCCTACTCCACAATTTTTTCTCCAAAATCTGAACGTGCTCTCCGCTTCCTACGGCGCAGCTGCTGCTTTGATTCTTTCCACCGCTTCCCTCCGAGTCTCCGACGCCGTGCCCCTCCGCTTCCCTCCGGCGCCGCGCTGCTGGCTGCTGCTTTGATTCTCTCACCGCTTCCCTCCGGCGTCGTGACCTGCTGCTGCTTCGATTCTTTCCACCGCCACTGCCATCGCTCTGTTTTCCTCCGCCATTGCCATCGCTCTGTTTTCCTCCGCCACTGCTCTGAATCTCTGATTTCCTCCGCCATCACTGTGAGTTCCGATTTTCTTTCCCTTCCCCACACCATTGATTCAATCAGTAAATATATGATTTGCAATTTCTGTTTTCTTCTTGATTTTGAAAATTAGTTTGTTTTATTATTTATGTGATATTTGTCTTATAAATTTTTTGCAAGTGTTCATCGCATCGCATGTTCAGTTAAAACAGAAAGAAATGATTTGTTTTTATTTATTGCTTAAGGATAAGTTTGTGAAATTAAATTTGAAACCATCCACATTTTAAGCCTTTAACTTCTACTTCTTTATACTGATGCAAAAGTTCTGCTATATATTCTCTGTGAACCTTGAAAATTGAGATTCTTGATCTATTTATTTTTGTAATAGTTGTAGAAAAGGAATATTTCAAGTTCAATTTAAAAATTTGAGTGGTGCTACTGCTTGTTATTTGTTAAGTTTAAATAATGCAAACAATTGTGGTTTATGCTTAGAAGCATGTAGTATTGATCTTCTATTCTTCTTCTACTGGTTGCTGAAACTTTCAAGTATTTCACTTATTTTTTCATGAAATTTATGATATTAATATTGTAGGTTTGTTGAGAGAAAGAAGAAGTTGAGAAAGTAGCAGGGAGAAGCAGGGAGGAAAAAGTTGTTGGGAGCAATATTTCTATCTTGTTTGCTTGGTTTTAACATTTTGAATTTTCATCTTTTGGGTTTTTTTAATTTCCAACTTGTTCTAGTTATTTTGATGTAATTGGGACTTATTTATTTTCCATTTATGGCACTTTAATTTAGATTTTGTTTAGTAAAAACAAATAGGTATTGTGGTTGGTGTGATTTTTATTGTTAAATTCTTGCTTTGTAATTGAATTTAAATATTTTATTAAAATTTAAAAATAACCACATTCGAGCTCGAGTCGAGCTCGAGCTTCACGAGCTTTCTATCGAGCCGAGCTCGAGCCCGAAAAATCCAAGCTCGGGCGAGTCGAGCTCGAGCTCGAGCTTCAATCTTTTGAATCGAGCTCGTGCTCGAGCTTGGCCAAGCTCGGATCGGCTCGGCTCATGAGCACCCCTAGTCATTCCTTCCCGCCGCACCATTAACTTTATCACAATTTCGTGAATCGTGGTTTCCCATCTGCTTGCACTTTCTACATAACCTCATAGGTTTCTTCAACAATATTTCAGCTTTCTCCTTGCGGTTTCAAAGACTCCTCACATACGGGGTAATAACAATTGTACCACAAAAAAAAAAGATATTAACATAAACGCGTATTTAAAAAATATTACACATTTTGCAATTTCAATTATCTATATTTGTAGTATTACATGCTATTTTATGCATATTTCGGAGCAATATCTGCAATAATTAAGATAAATAAAAAAGAACAAACAAAAAACATATATAACAGTTCCCGCAATAATATATGCAATAATCATACTATATTATAGCACATTTACAGGCGACACTATTGTATATTTTGTAATGTAATTTAACACGAAATACCATGCAAAAACAAAAACCTTGCAAACGAAAAATAATTAAAAGCATTGGGACATAATTATATATAACCTACATCGAAAATGTTACAAAAGTAATCGCAATGATTGAATACTTCATGTCTAACTCCGATTAAATACAAAAAAAAAAAATCGATGCTTTAAAAAAAAAACTAATTCGATACTTACCATCATCGTATTTATCCATTGCGTCAAGTGCAAAAGACATAGAAAGAAATATGTGAATGACACAAAAAACACACGAGAAACTATTACTATCACGTCGATGAAGAACCAACTGCACAACAATAATACGAAGAGTAAATAAAAGAACGTGACTTTTTGCGAAAATAAAAAAATCCGACTTCTCAAAAAAAAAATTCGTATTTAATAAGGAATATAAAGATTTGATAAAATATGTAGGGAGAAAATCAAGGGAAACTGTTATGGCATGAAAATATTGTTAAACTTTAATACCCAAAATACCCTAAATTATTAATAAAATAAGTAACTAATTATATAAACCTACAAATCTGGGCCGTCCATAATTAAGAATAAAAGGCTAGGATTAGTTCTTATTTCACATATGGGAGGTGGTTCACATATGATTACACCTCTATATATATATATATATAAAGAGAGAAATGATATGTTGTCCACCTTATGTGAGCACTCAGTGAGTATAAAAAAAAATTAAATACCCTAATTTGATGGATGAACTTATTTATTTATAATTTTAATTATTATAATTTATATTAATCTTATAAATTCCCATATGATTTTATCTACCCTCTTAGGGTATATAATATTATTGGTGCTCACATAATGTGAGCAACATTTCATCAATATATATAGAGTTGCGTTCATTTCTGAACTAAGTGTTGTGAATGAACAGTGAACTTAAATCCTACCTTTGATTTATTCAATCCAGCGGCTGAGATAATGACATGTGTCAATTAAAATATTAATTTTTTATTACATTAAGGGTAATATGGGTAATGTAATTGGATTAAATTATGGATGGTTTTTTAGTTTGGTAACTGCAATATTTACTCAAGATTTGATTTATATCATATCTTTTTTAGTTCCTTTTTATTCGATTATTTGAAACTAATCGAATTAAATATTTGTTAACATCAGTCTTTCATAATTTTTCTTTCTTCTTCGTCGATACTCATCTTGCGCCATTTTTTTTACTCACGATCATGGATGAAATTCAAGGTATTATTTTATATGTTTATTTTTTTATTTTTTTTTCGTTGGTATGCACACTTTTGTATGCTTTTCGTCGTTTACTTAGTTATATCTATTTTATCTCTTTTTTTTAACTCGTTCACATGGTTATGATACAAAGTATGTATTCTTTTTTGCTTTTTAAATGTTGTGTTCTACATATTCGTTTTTTTTACGTATTCAAAACAGTAAAAAAAATTTTTTTGACCAGTTATGAATTTTATGTTTTAATTTATTGAATGTGAGTTTGTGTTTAGTTATTTTTATATTTGCGATTAGAAGTTTTTTCTTAAAAAAACATTTTTTCGTAGGAGTTTATATCATTATTATATCGTTAATATATCATTTTTCTATTATGTCAAGTGTCATTATTATGTATTTGTTTTTTTTATACAGATTACTCTGGTGCTGCGATAAGTGACTCACCTGGTAGTATATTTGTTTGTCATTTTTTAATGTATTTTATATCATCTGTTGTCATCGTTATTTATTCTTTTTTACTTTTCAGTTTTTGTTGCTCCTATTTGTGATGATTCAATAAAGCCTCATGAAGGGAAACGCTTTAGGACCCTAAAAGAGGCCATGAAATTTTATGAAGATTATGCTGCTAATGTTGGTTTTGATACGCGTATCTATGGTAGCAAGAACGTTGATAACATAGTTACTTGGAGAATCTATTTATCATTCTTCCAGATTTATGCTGTTTTATTTAATTTTGTGTGTTTTGTAGGTACTGTATGATTTTTGCACCATTTACAGGGAAAGACAATCATGGAAAGCCTGTGACCTTTGCATCTGGTTTAGTTTCGAAAGAGGATGCCGACTCTTTTTCTTGGCTGTTTACAAAGTTTACTCAGTGTATGGGTAATCATCCGAAGATGATCTTTACCGATCAAGATCTTGGAATGAAAGCAGCCATTGAACGTGTTATGCCGCAAACAAGACATCGATGGTGCATGTGGCATATTATGATAAAGCTTTCGGAAAAGGTTTCAAAAGAGTTGCATGCTGATGACTTATCAAGTCTTGTGTTTGGTCAGATCTTATTGAGCCTGAAGAATTCGAAGTGGCGTGGAGTGATGTCATGAGTACATATGGTATCACGGATGTAGATTGGTTTATTTACCGAGTTGATTTTAATTATTGGTTTGTGTTTTTTTCGATTTTATGTTTTACTGGGCATTGAAATTAGTTAGTAATTCATTTATCATTTTTTTTTAGATGTATCATTATTGTTCTTTATACATGTCATTAATAAATTTGCATTTGTTCATGATGTAACTTTGAAAACTGTAATATCGTCCCTCAAATTTTAATATTTAATTGTTGTTTTTATATGTTGTAGTATGCATTGTAGTTTGTAATATATTATCTAACATTATTTAAATACGTTCCTTTTTTTTTTCTGCAGCTAGTTAATTTTTTAAAATAAGTATTATTGTTTTTAAATAACATTGTTGTATCATTTTTTCTTGAAGATAATGTCATTTTTTTAGAGAAACGTTATCATTAAAATAATTTTTCATGTCATTTTAGTTTATGTTATGCAAAATATGTAAAACACTACTTATATAATCCTGATGCAAAAATTTAAAAAAGCACATAATTTATAAATCCCAAAATGTGAACAAGCTTCAGCACAGTCTAATTGTTTTGAAGTCAATACAAAAGCAAAAGACATAACAACTTAGTTCCAACATCTAAACAACCTAGTTCCTTCAGCCAACATATTTCTAGCCCTGAATCTGTAACAACTCATCAACAAACTTTGCAACATCCACCTCGCTATGCTCTTCCTCAGCTTTGATGTATTCCTTACAATCTTTTTCGTTGTTCAGTGCACAAGCATTATTTGTTGACAAGAGCAGTGTGCAGGTATATTTTGCTCGAAGATATCGGTACACTACCTTGCTCCTTTTTGGTAGCCATTCAGACCATTCTGATTCTTTCTCTCCGTTAAACAACTTCATGTGTCGCATCATCAAAATTGCACAATCCCGCTTGTTTATCACCGTCTGGGTAAAGAGATTCGTTCTTTTCGGTTTTACTTTCTCTAAGCCTCGTGTCAAGCTTCCTAGATTTTGATCCGCCATGTACTTCTTGGAAGTATTTGCGCTGGATAATTCAGGAAAGAAACAATTTAGTTTTTATACTTATATACGTTTTAAATATTAAAAAAAAATATATATGTGTAATGTAACTTGTTTTACCAGCTTCTGAAGTGTAAATTGATATCCCCCAATGTCATTTCCCCCAAACCCCATTTCATTCACTGCTCTAACCTGTTCCTCATTAAACGTATTCATCTTTTCGACTAAAACCTATGGGCTCCTTTTCGCAAAGAGATCTTTACCATGGTTTGGTTTAATTTTTTCCACCTTTTTCTTTTTAGTGTTAGGTTCATTGGTTTGTGGTGGTTCCTCAGAAAAAACGTCTTCATCATCTGTTGGTCATCATCTGTTGGTCTACGACGCTTACTACCTGCATGGGTCAAGTTTTTTTTTTTTTTTTTTTTTGAGGTGTTATCATTTATCAGCTAAACACACATTATATGTGTTCGAACACGAAAACATATATTCTGCATTTACGAAATCAATAAAATGAAAAATGATATGACTACCTAAATTTAATGATATACATTAAACTATTAAATGACAATGCATCAATAAGTTTTCAATAAGGTATGATAACAAAATATTTCTAAAAAATGACATAAAACATGTAAAAAAATGCTATTCAACACCAACAACACTATAAATGAAGCAAAAGTCGATGTTATCATCTAAAACATAGATGTTTATTTTTTTCGTGCATAAATTCAGATATCATGGAGACATTCATTGTATTCGAATGACATTAAGTAAATAGAAAAATGATGTACACATGATTTGCATTTCAAAGTTTCAAACAAAAAAATGACAGTGTTATTGAACATTAATGATATTGATTCAACTATTATATGACATATACAAATATCTAAACTATGTGCTCTGTTACTTCCTTCATTTGACAAATGACAAACTCCAAAAATAGAAATGATAATCGAAAACCTACATCATAAAAGTCAAATTTCAGTTCTAATTTCACAGACTATATTTACTGAGTAGTAATTTTTTAAATATTTACAAAATTCCCGCGTTCATAATGCTCACCATTCAATTTTGTTAATCGATTTTTTTTCCCCACTTATTATGCGACCAAATTTTTTTCAAAATACATAATTTTGAATTAGTACCTGAGGTAGATGCGCCGGATCTTGTTTTTGGTACAGTTGCAGAAGAGGTAGCACCCAACTTGGTCTTTTTCTTCGGACCCATGGTTTTGAGTTTATTCCGCCGTCCGATTTCGTTCGGAAAATTTCTATTGTAAGCCCTAGAAAAAATATGAATAAAATGTATCAATTTTTCTGGTTTGCGTAGAACATCTGAAAACACAAATTTGAAAAAATGACAGATCTCACCGGATTTTTGTAGTGGTTTGCCGTCGAACAAGCAGGAGCCGAGTTGGGAGTTTTGTGTCGTTGAAGTTTTTTGACCTAATGTGTGCTTTTGCTAAATCATTAATGACAGCCAACTTACACACTAATTATTCGATTAATTTTGTCCTAGATCGTGGGTTTATCACGTTTGGTAACTGCCCCCATAAATTTCGACTTTCAGTTTTTGGCGTGTGCGGTTTTTTTTTTTTTTTGCCAATTTTACCCTTTAAATGACATAAAATACACTATTTAATGATAAACGCGAACTTTGAATCTGGAACGTAGATGCGAAATTTCGATGGTTAGATTTAGTTCTCTGTTCATTCACATACACTTGTTCAACCTAGATCACTCCCCTATATATATATATATATATATATATATATATTTGATTATAACATAAAACTTATTTATATGATAATATATTAAAGCTAGATATATTTAAAAATAATTTCTAAATGCTAAAATATATAACTGCTAATTATATTTTAATATTATAAAAAAATATATCATATATTTGATTTGTGTTTAAATGTTGTAATAATAAAGGAGATTAGTTGAGGAAAACGAACCATACATCATTCGTGGAGGAAAGGTAAAAGTTTTATAAAATTGTGAGTGACAGTTGAGACTTTAACTTTACGTGATCAAACGTGTGAATACGATGCGAATTGGGAGACTACCAAATTTTATTTTCAAATATGATTTTGGCTTTTCCACCTTTTCTAATTTTATACAATAAAAATTTAAATGTATAACAAGTTCTTATAATTACTATAAATATTTTACAAATTTAAAAATAATGGCATATAATTTAAATATGATGAGCTCAATTTCAACCCTTATTATTTAATACTCCCTCCGTCCCACTCCAATTGTCATACTTACCAAATTGGGTGTTCAAACCAAATTGTCACATATCTAAAAATGATAAATTTTTCATACTCAACAATAAAATATTAATCCCACTAACTTATTCTATACTCATAACTCTTAATTTCCGTGCCGAAAAGAAATACGACAATTTACATGAGACGGAGGGAGTATATATTAAAAAAACCTAATGGTGATTTCATTTGATATAAGGGTAAATATGAGTCAAGCCGGTTGATAATCTATTTAAGATCGATTTAACATTTTTTTGACTCTGACATGCTCACACGTCTCATCAACTCCCAATTTACCAAGGGGAGTTAGAGCTTGGGTTCGAACAAGTCTCACTAACTTTATCGAATTTAATATAATTTAAAATTTTAATTATAAATAAATTAATTTTTATCAATAATGAAAAATTGACCTCCATCAAGCCAAATCAAGCTTAAACATTGAATGGAAACTGAGTTTAAAAAATCTGAATTCAAACCTCAAGTTTTTGAACTGCGCTCAAACTCAAACTTTACTATGCTCAACTCATAATCATTCTACGTAATTGGATATAGAACTTCTAATAACAAGCTTGGGCAAAGTTTTTTTTTTTAATATCAATGCATTTATTTAAACTCACAAATCATAATATTACAAAAGATTCGAATTTATAATATCTTGAAACAGACAACATGCTTTCACCAATAGATTGAGAGCATAGCATAATTCTTTCTTCATCTCCTTGATTCATATATTAAAGGAAAAGTACAGCCGAATTAATGACGACACTTAATTATCGACTGCCATTTTCCCAGATTTCTTTACCGTTTTTGTTTGAACATTGCTGTAGTCGATTTCAATTCCCCAAATTTAAAGTTGAAAAAGGAAAAAAAAATTAGCCAAGATTTTTGATTAAAAATTGGGAGCAGAAAAATAATAAAATAAGAAATAAATCAGAGTGTTTAATACGGTCGAAAACAGGAGGAAAACCAAAGTAACACACCATTTCCATCACTGAAGCGTTTTTGAGATCTGGAAGAGCCTCTCTCCGTCCTCTGATTCACCGCCTTCCGCCACTGTTTTCACCTTTTCATTACTTCTTCCTACTCCTCCAAAGTCCAGCACTGACAGTTTAGATCCTCAACCACTCATTGGCCGAGGGAGTTCACTTCCTCGATAACAACTTGCAAGATTTTTGTCCGGACACCCAATTGGAATTGTATCGTCATTATTGGGTTTTCTCTTTGACCCAACTGAAATTGAGCGGCTTTACGGAGGCCCAGTTGAAGTTACAGCTACATCTGGAGCGTTCAGGTTCGATCTTTTCTCAAATGCTACTAATATACGGATTTTCGACTCTGCGCTCTACGTGTTTGTTTAAATGTTTCTTCGTAATGGCAGTCCATACCTGCAGGCTCTTGATGAAATTCTTGGCTTGGTGTTATTAGCATTGGTTGTTATAAATTTCTAATGGGTTGATGTGTTTTAGTTTTTTCTTGATGATCAGTATTGCCAATCGATTGATGGATTCTGCCTATCTGCTATTTTTTTTTCTCCTTTTCAGGTTCAGATGTCTGTTTGAGTTGAAGCCTGAGCTATTCTACCCGGGAACTGATATTCTTTTCATATATCAAGGGAATCAATTAGAACGCCTCCTGCAGATAATAACATTTTATTCGGTTAATCTGTTGTAAAATAGCTAGTTCAGTTAGTTTCAGTGGTGACAAATCTCCGGAGGTGATACTGGGGGCATGATTGCTTAGATTTAGAGGGACCAAATTGGCACAATGATCAGCAAACAGCTTCTGCTGACCTACCTGTATCTCTTAGTATATATATTGCTTTCCTCGGGTGTTATCCTGTATAACAAGGTACGTACTATGTCCTTAATTTTTACTCATGGGCACTTTACATTCTTTTGTACCTTTTCTTCATTTGGTTTTCCTTGATATATGTCTTTTTTGAAAAATGGTTTGTGATTGTATTTCATATTTGCCTAAGGTGCAGCTGAGGATCCTTAGCTTATATTTATGCGTGTTGGATTTTTCATTCAAATGTGTTAAACGTGTGGTTAGTATTTTGATGCGGTGCAGCTGGGCAAAGCTGTTGTTTGTTTGACAATATGTTTGGACTGTACGACCGTGATCAAATATTGGAACTATGTTTTCCGTATTTTCTTCTGATGATATCCTGCAGTATGAATTTGTTAATGGGATTTGAATTTTGTGCCTGCTTCTTGGATTTGTTGGTTTAAGTAATCTTTTGATCAAGACCCATAAGAAAAAATATCCTGTTTTGGGTGATGTGGGATGAATAAGATTTGGACAAAACAAAGAAGAAAAGTTGTAATCAGGCTGCACTTGGGCGGACCCAGTCTCAAGTGTTCAGGAAATCTTCAGTAAAAGTAACAAGTATTGAGATGTTTAATCATTCTAAGCACAGTTCCATATTAATTATTTTGTTAGTTATGTGGACTTTAACTAGTGGAACTTCAGAGAATACATGAAGGCTTTCTGGAACTCTTATTTTGTACTAGCTCCATAAAACCCATATACCTGCATTTTATTTATTCCAGTTTGAACTGTTTAATGGCTTAAGTTCATGTTTCAAGATTCCTGATTGAAAATCATCTCGTGACAGATCATACATAATACCATGCTTGTGAAATGCTCTCTTGTATTTGTTCTTCTTAATTATTTACTGTTTTTCTAAATAGAACTGACTGCTTGAAAAAATTTAGGTTCCTTATTCTCATTGCTTGAGGAAATATTAACATGCCATTAGCATGATCTGTTATTACTTTTGATTTGGGTTTATCTTGTATCATCTGTAGAGTAATGACCAACAAATTTGCTGTTATAGTTTCCATCAGTATATGTGTATGATGTGTGGCTGCTCCTACAATCTTCGACATCACATTTATGCCCCCACTTACTTTTTTTCGTATTTGTAGTGGGTACTCTCGCCAAAATATTTCAATTTCCCACTGCCAATAACACTTACCATGATCCATATGGGCTTTTCTGCTGCAGTGGCCTTCATTCTGATCCGTGTTTTTAAGGTACGGGTTGTTTGGAACATCTTTTATGTTTTTCATGTTTTTTGCTGTTCTTAGTTTATTAAATTTTCTGCTGAGCTTATGCTAATTTCAACGACATGAGATGATATTAAAAATACAGACAGTTATAATTTATGAACTCCAAGAGCTCATATCTTATTCGCTGAGATCATTCATTCTTCTTGTCACAGAATATCAGGATTTGTTTTTCTTCAGGAAACAATTTGCCTATTGTATACCAATTGACCAAGCCAAGTTATAAGATATTTGTCCCATAATGTGCCTATCATCTATCCAATGCATACGTTTTGAAGTTTTGGTTCTGAAAATCGCATAATCAGCCCTTTGCCTGTATAAACTCTACTAAATAAAAAAATGAAACTCCTTTGATCTAGTACAGATCCAATGTATTACTTTCTTACAACTACAGGGAATCAAATTAAAATATTCCATTATTTGGATGTAACAGAAATGAAATTTGGCGGAGTTATGCTTTTGCTCAACATGGCAAATTAAAGCTTTGATTTCTTTATGCATGTTTCTTTGATTTCATATGTTCCACCTTTCGTATTATGCTTTAGGAAATGTGCTCTTGGTTACGAGATAATAAATTGAAAATGAATGTCCACTACGCAATTGTGCTACCCTTTATTTGGGATCATTATGCACCAAGCATAGGGCTTCAATTGTTGATGTATCAATTTGCCTTATATTTATCCTAGGGAAGATACACACTATTGGATTTTAAATGCTTTTTATGCCTGGGTTGTGAAGTAAGTCATAGACTTAGTTGTGGTTGCAGTTCTGAGTCTTCTCCTGGTCATGAATCAATAGACCCTATTCAGATCCTCTGTATGAGCTCTTTGTAGATCAGGGCCTGATGTAATCATTGACTGGAAAAACTATGAGCAATGCCCTAACCTTTAAAGTTACCCTCTCTACAAATTATAATATTTTTGCTACATGTTACGTGGGTCTCTTGCTTTTTGAAGTAACTATTATTTTCAAGTGGCTAAGAAATAGATCCATTATTGCACTTCACTTGAGTTGTATCTGTTCTCTTCATACCAAGAAATATTTAGCTTAATTTCACTACTTTATCCTTGTAGGATTTCATATTCTGTGCCAGTTTTTTACCCTAACCATTTCTATACTGTAGATTCAATGCTTGAAAACTTTCAATCTAATGAAAATGTAGCAGCACAGCTCTATGATTTACTATCCTTCATGAAAAAAAGACATTTGCGTCATTTTCATTATTAATCTTTTTTTCCTTTCTCTTTATATTCTTTAATTTAATTCTTTATCTTTTTAGGTCGTATCACCTGTGAAGATGACTTTTGAAATGTAAGAGATGTTTCTCTCATTTTTATTCACTTCATTCTGCATCTCAACTTATCATGTCTTTTGGTAATCTGCAGATATGCGACATGTGTGATTCCTATTAGTGCCTTCTTTGCAGCAAGTCTTTGGTATGTAAGATATTTTGCAAAGTTTGAAAATTTCTTTCTTGTTTTCTTGGTTTTTGTTGCTTTCAGGCATGTCTTATAGTACAGTGGTAGTTATGAAATGTCTCATACTAGGAAATACAAAAACTGTTTGTTTGGGATTATAAACTGGACCTTATTTCCTTCCAAACTTGCATCTCTTGTTATGCTGTTCTGTGATATTTAACACCAACATTTTATTTGCATTTGAACAGTATAGTTCAGCATTTCTTTTGATTATATAATTTAATCTGCAGTGGTCCATGATGTGTGTTATAGTAAATGTTAAATGGGTTTCCAAGTTTGAAAAGGACTTCTCTGGGAACTCAGACTAGTTTGGGATTTGATAATTGTAGGAGCAAAGTTTGTATCAGTTCATTGAAATACACATGCTTTTAGTTATGAGTACAATCCTCATTGAAAATCATTATTCTACCTTAGACGAGTTGAGAGCATCAAGAATTAGAGCTTAAATTTTTTGCTGATATGAAATTAGAAATATGCACATAGTTATTTTTACAGTATTCCTCCCAAATACATGTACATATATATTAGCGGGCTTATTTCAGGCTTATTAATTCATTCAGCCATTGAGAAAATCACGATGGCTTTAACATAAATGAGAGACTACGACTTCAATTTCACAGAGTTTACTCAATACAAGATTACTTTCGTGGTAAATTTGTATCATCTGCTGTAGCCATATGTGTTATGACCTTGTTTTCACTTTGTTAGCTGTTTCTATATACCTGTGTATTGGGAAAATTGTCATCATCAGTTATCTGTTATCCTCGTGCCTGGAAGACACTTGACTTCTATGTCAGGCTAAATTTTATTAGGCATGCCTTTTTTTTAATTGTTAATTAGGGTGTCTTGTACAGGTTTGGAAATACAGCCTACTTATTCATCTCTGTGGCCTTCATTCAGATGCTGAAAGCCCTAAGTATGCTTATATTTTTTCATTCAACCTCTTTATCCCTAAATCTTTTTTCATAAGAAGTTTACTGATTAGTTTTATTTATTTTTATAACTGATGGCAGTGCCAGTCGCCACTTTCGTCATGGCTGTTCTGTGTGGAACTGACAAATTAAGATGCGATTTATTTCTGAACATGTTGTTGGTCAGTTTTGGTGTCGTGATATCTTCATATGGGGAAATTCATTTCAATGTAGTCGGCACAGTTTATCAAGTTACAGGAATATTTGCTGAAGCTCTTAGATTGGTTCTTACTCAAGTTTTACTCCAAAAGAAGGGCTTGACACTCAATCCTATCACAAGCTTATATTACATTGCTCCATGCAGGTACACTTCTTTTATTTTATGAAATTGATGGTCCAAGTGCAATTTTTATTCCTTAGTGGAGAGTAGTGTCCAGAGGAAGGTACATGCATAATGCATTACTTCTCTATACCTGTTATAGAATAAAAGGTTGTCTGTTGAGCCGTTATGAGAGAAAAATTCAGCTGAATTAGTAAATAAAGTTGTTGCAAAAAAATAATTGGATAAGGAATTACTTATCAACTCAACATGCACTGTCCATGCATTGTCCAAACCATGACCATTTGGAAGATCTGGATATATGGCATCTCTGAGGCATCATCTCTAGAAATTGGATGGAGATTAGTTTTTATGATATATTGATCGCAATTTACTATGTGCTATGTGCTTTGATGGTCATAGTTATTTGCAATGCTGTATTTATGCAAAAAAATCATTTAAATTAAAAGAAAATAAGTAAAAGCTTTCATGGTTGGGTGTAATATTGAATAATGAGAAGCAAGATTTTGCTAGACAAAAGAATGTGATACCTTTGTACATGGGTTATGGCTTGTTCTATCTCATTTTCTTTAAAAGCTTTGCAATTTGATTGTTCTCTCCTCACCCTTTAAATACATGCATTTTAATTCTCCGTTTATCTATTATATGGCTTATTGCAAATATTGGCAACTGAGTTTTTAATTTTCCATTCAACTTTTCTGATAATACATGAGATGACACCTTGCCTTGTGCAGTTTTGTGTTTCTGTTTGTACCTTGGTACCTCTTGGAGATGCCTGGGATTGAAGTATCACAGATCCAGTTCAATTTTTGGATATTCTTCTCAAATGCACTTTGTGCTCTGGCTTTGAATTTCTCAATCTTCCTGGTAATTGGTAGAACCGGTGCTGTGACTATCCGTGTTGCGGGTGTTCTTAAAGACTGGATACTTATTGCCCTCTCAACTGTCATTTTCCCCGAGTCAGCGATTACCAAGCTAAATATTATTGGTTATGCGATTGGTACAAATCATAGTCCATGTTAAATTTATTCTCTCTTTAAGTAATCAGCTAAAGACGATGTTAAAGTTTTCATTGTTTCTACAGCTCTATGTGGCGTCGTTATGTACAATTACTTGAAAGCCAAGGATGTTAGGTCGTCCCAAACCCCTGGAGATAGCGAACGAGCAGCAAAGGTAACAGATCTCGTGCCTTCTCTCTCCGTGCAAAAGACTGCTACCATTGTGCTTTGGTAGTTGTACTGAAATCTTGATGGGGCTTCCTTCTTACAGGATCTGAGGACTTCCAATATGTATGGTCTGGACGAAAAGAACAGTAGGAGTGGATCTCATGTGGAGGTCATCATAGACGAAGACGTCCCCCTAATTCATGCTTCAAAAGGTCTCTCATCAAGATCCAAACCCAGTTAGAGATAGATTACTGGAAATGAATTGCAGCAGTAGTTCCTTCTATCTCTTCCTCTATTCCTGGTGCAGCTCTCTCTCTCTCTCTCTCTCTTTTTTTGTCATCAGAACCTAACACTGGTTGGAGTATGCAATGGAATGGTTGGCTGTTTGCATCGTCTCTCTTTCTTCCTTTTGATTCTTATTATTATATGGATGCCTATATTTAACTGATCAGAATCTGAATTGTGATGAAATTTAATACAAAGTTTTGTCTACTTTTGGCGAAAGAGTTTTATTGCGTGAATATGCTGAGATTTCTTTTGGCAACATGGTCTGAAAAACGGATATGAATATCTGGAAGCACTTTGAACTTCATAGTTAAGTAAGTCAAGTCAGCCTTCCTACTTCCAACTCCAGAGCACCAATCCACAAAGCCACCGGAGCATTGGTATAGGAGGGTGATTTGGAATATAGAGAGATCTTTAAGGGACATCAACCGAATATTCAATATCAAGACCCTCATGCATTGCACAAGGAGATTTTTGATAATTTTATGTGGAATTGGACTATTTCTTCAAGAAGAGTTAGGCCAATTGCAAGTTTTCCTTCACTCCGTTCAAATAGTAAATGATCTACTGGTAGAAGAAACTTTGGTTTTATTTCCAAAAAAGTGGATACCCTTCACAAACTCAGAGAACTTTTTTAATTTTTATTCGATATTCACTTGTGTTTTGTGAAGCCAATCATATTACACATCAATTGGCCCTATACAATGCTCACTATAACAAAATTGTCACTTGGGCAAATAATTATCTTCACTGGCCACTAAGAAACTTTTAATCTAATATAACCAAAAAAAAAAAAAAAAACTTATTTGAAGTTTAAGGTGAAAATAACTAGGGTGGAAGATGAGATAGATACTGGCAAAATGGGCAGTGAGAGATTCTTGCTGCTGGCTATCAAGAGTTCACTTTCCAAGATCAATCAGAGGATAAAGAATTCAGAATTTGCATTGAAGCAACAAGCACCTGAATCACCATCTCATAAACAAAACCATCGTACAGCATGTATCATCAGATGTTCAACATCTCACTCGCAAATCATGTTACACTAACTCTCAACATTATGAAATAAATGCTCAGTAGTTCAAAGTACTTCAAGATGATAAATCAGAACCAATACAAAGATGATACAGTGCCACTGACTTTTTCAGCATTCATACATGTTGAAACGGTGCGACTGAATCTGCTACAAACATCAACCAGCGGAAACCGAGAAATCCAGAGCCTACCGTTATAGCTGTTAATCCTTACATAGGTCTCAACAGAGTGTCACTTCACAGCCATACATGATGACATTGAAGCATACTAATCGAACTAAATCTCACCAAGATAAATCTGTTTGTCACTGCTGCAAGACCCAATTATAGGTTCATGGGGATGGAAGACGCATTCATTAACTGATCCAGTATGACCAGGAAGCTTGTATAATATGCGCCGTGAAGTAGTATCCCATATATAGACCATGCAGTCACTGCTACCAGCAGTGACTTTGCTACCATCAGGTGACCAACTACATCTAAGCAAGTTCTTCTCAAAATTGTGTTGATGTCCCTCAAGGATCTTCACACAGCGATTCTGTGGGGCATATGGTCGCATATCCCATATTCGAAGGGTGCAATCCATGCTGTTTGTTAGAAGGTAAGACCCATCAGGACTCAGCTGCATACCAGTGATCATATCCTGATGGCCTTGAAGCTTCATAACAGGATCAGTTCTTCGCAAATCCCACACCTTAACATCATTGTCAATGCCACCAGTGTAAATCTTATCTGATGCATCGGAGAAACTGACGGCTGTAATCTGGTATTTGTCCGGGAAACTCTGTATGGAACCCCTTTGACGCATATCCCAAAGCTTTGCAGTTCCATCATCCGACCCACTAACAATAAGAGGCGGCCCCCTCCGAGCGTGACAACATGCGTTCACAACAGACAAGTGCCCTACCATTTTCTTAATCTGTTTGCCTGTCTCAACATCCCACGCCCTTAAAGTTTTATCAGGGCTTGTTGATATTACCTGTGAACCATCAGAATTCCATTGAACATCCAAGACAGCATTTTTGTGCCCTCTCAAGACCATATAATTCTTGCAGTCACCATGCGTATACCACAAAAAAATATCTCTGTCATGTGAACCAGATGCAATGACAGTCCCAGCAGGATTAAACTTCATTGAATAGATTGCACTTTGATGCCCAGAGAGTAACATTATGGGCGCTTCTAAGCTTGATGTCCGCTGTTTCCCATTGGGTCCTCGAGCAGGAGGGCCAAAGCTGTGTGTGACAGTTGACAACTCTGTCGGCTTTGGACCAACCACAGATAGAGCACTTTCAACTTGCATATTTGTTTATGTAGCACTTTAGTCAGATATTGATTAAGTTGACAGATAGTTGCCGACTTTATTTCTGCATGAAAATCGAATTATGATGCCATCAAACCAAATAAGATGTAGAAGTACTATACATTAAAAGACACAAGAATTCCTGGCTGGTATCGGTTATGTAAAGTGGCTCATAGATACAATCAAAGAGCATGATACATTCATATATCTACTATATGTCCTAGTCCTGCATGAATACAGTTATATTTTAGTATTACCCTTTACAGTTACAAATAATAGAAAGTATCAAAATAGTCAAACACAATCAAACTTTATAACATTCTTTCAAATCCAAAGTATCTCATTCACACAGATACATCAATTTCGAGCAGCATCCTTTCACAATAAAAATCAACACCACACAACCATTCAACAATATTAAATCCTCCATTCAAATGCATTCTTACAAGCAAAATTTTTCAGGAAGAGCCCCTAGACCAAAACGTCTACTCACCAACTACTCCTTAGTCTCTACCAGACCACGCCTTAGAGAGAGAAGCACATCTAGCTTTTGCACACAACCACAAAAATGCTTGAAGTAGAAAACAAATCTACTGACAACAGTACAAATATATACCAATCCTAACTTCTCGCATCAAGAACGCAAAAACTGTAGTTTCAATGGCGATTATAAATTTCAGTTTTCACTATGCTACGCAAATAGAAAAGAAAGAAATAAGCTAGCAATCAACCAAAATCTTAAAAAGATCAGAACCGAAATTGGGACGAGAAAACAGCAAAAAAGTTCAAACCATGATCCGGAAAAAAGCAATTACGCACATTGCAATGATGCGGTGACAGAAGTGTTACCTTGGTAATTTTAAAACCCTAACCTGGGTTCTTCCAGAGGAGCTTTGAAGAAATTGAGAAAAAAAAATTGGAGGGATTTGAAAACTCGTTGGGCCAAATAATTTATTGGTTGGGCCTTTACTCTTTTACCCACGCTTCCAAATTAAATTCAACTAAAATATAAATATAATTTTCGGGGAAATAGGTAAATATATCTCAATCTTTAATATATTAGGGGATTTTATCCCACTCTTTTACTGTTAGGGAATTATATCCCATATAGCTGACTAAGCCGTGGCATTAATGTGGCACTGACTCACTGCTACATATTTGCCACGTGACATTTTTTAATTTTTTAAAATGTTAATTTATTTTTTTAAAAAATTTAATTTCATAATTAATATATATTTTTTATATATTTTGTTTTATATAATATATAAAAATAATAATACTTTAATTAAATAAAAAATATTATTGAAAAATAAAAAATAAGCATTAATTATTTAATTATAATATATTAAAAAACATAATTCTCATTAAAAACTAAAAATTAATATCAATGAAAGTATTTAAAGAACTAATAAATATTTTTTAAGCAAGTGTTGGCCGTAGAGAAAATTATTGATGATAAAACTAAACAAAATTAATTAGAGGCATTGAATGATTATTTTACTTTATTTTTTAATATATTATAATGTAATATTTAATGCGTTTTTATTTTTATACGTTTGTATTTTTAATAATATTTTAATTTTTAGAAAAAATAATTATTATTTACATACATATATATATATATTAAAATATTATTAAAAAAACATCAGCTAAAAATATTTAAAAAAAGTATATAAATAAAAACACGTTAATTATAATATAAAAAATAAAAACATTATTTAAAAATTAAATTAATTAATATTTTAAATGCCACGTGGCAAATATATGGCAGCGAGTCAGCGCCACATCAATGCCACGTGGCACTTAACGGCTTAGTCAGCGCTATGAAACAAAATTCCCTAACAGAATTAAAGTGTGGGATATAATTCCCTAACATCAAAAGAGTGGGATAAAATCCCCTAATCTGTTAAAGATTGAGATATATTTCCCTATTTCCCCTATGATTTTATTTATCTTAATACATAATTTCTGAGTATGCCACTAATTAGGGCATAATTGATTGCCTATATCACATGTAATTCTGACCAAATTAGTATAGACCAAAACATCAATTCTAGTATAAACTATGAGCTTTTTTTCAATTCTAGTCACAACTATACTTATTCTCTATTTTATGTTTAAACTATTCAAAATCATTCAAATCTAGTCTGTAAAATTATTCCGGCATCGAAAAGCTTACTGGGCAAACGAAAATCCTCGTCATATTTTAAAAATAATATTATTTAAATCCACATCATAATAAATAATTCCACATCATATTCATTTGACATGACATTTGAGTATTTTTTTTAATAATATGACATGTCAAATGAATATGATGTGGAATTATTTATGATAGAATTTGTGCCCGAGTTTGCGTTAAACATTGCAATGTTAGACTATAATGTTGGTGTTAGAGAAAGAAGCAGCGGATAATTTTCTGGGTAATATTGCTATTCCCCAGGGAGCCTTTCGGCCTTAAAATAATTTCACTAAATAAAATAAACTTTTACAAAGTGAAATAAATAACAAACAACTCGAATTATTCTAGGTTCACTCCCTTTAATAATTCTCACTCTACATAGACACTAAACTAGTACTATGGACAAACCGTTCTTATCAAGCTGAACACAAGGTAACCTCTCAACTCCTCCACCGTTGGACGACTCTCCGGAGATGGATTATGCCGTGAGGAAACAGTTTGTGAGCGATCAATAAGAATGGGCAAGGCACAATTACGATCTTGAAGATGGAATGCTCGATGGTGTAATGTAATTGCTCAACCTTCCTTCAAGCTTGTCGTGCCCTATTTATTATTGCTTGAAATGCACAGCTTCGTACCCACTTCTCCACTCCTTGGACATGCTGCACGATGCTTTCCCACTTCCCACTTGATCTAGGTAACCGTCGATCAGCCACAAACTCACGTGATGAGTGGTTTAATGTAGTGGAGGCATTCCCTATTATTTAGGAACAAAATAAACAACAATATAATATAATATAAGGTTAGTAATAAAGATATACATGTTCCCAGATTTATTGGAACAGAAAAAAAAAACGTGGAAATCTAGGGTTACAAACAATCCCTAAAACTTAGGAGGTTGTTGTAACCGCTTGCAGGAAGGATAAGATAAACAACGTGGTGTCAAAGTATTGTTCAAGTCTAACATAGCGATGTTCAAACATCTCAATGTTGGACTTACAAAAACTTTGACACTCTCAATCTCCCCCTTAATCTTAGCCTTCCTGCTAGCATTCCACAGCACATGGTTCAACCAAAACAAAATAAGAAAACGTAGATCATCCACAACAAAAACAGAAACCCATATGGAAAACAGGATCAACCAACACAACAAGCAAAGGAAGGGATCAACCATAACAAAACGAAATTGCATTAATCAAAACAAAGATTACAGGGAGTAAAGAGAAGTCTCCCCCTGAATCTTAAAATATCTAAAAGAAACTTAAAAACTGAAATAGAGTAGAGTAGAGAGATTTAAAATAAAGGAATAGAGTAGAGAGACTTCAAGATGCATCCACCAACAGGAAGTTGAGCAGTCGAGCATTTGAAAGACAAGTGAGGCAGGAATCCACACTTGACTGCCACAACACCTCCATGTCCTCCATGTGCAGTCATTTCTTCTCCCCCTGAATGTTAGCAGGAAGAAGTGCAGTTTGAACAACTTTGAGGTCTGTGAGGACAGATTCCAGCTGGGAGATGACATGAGGAAGTCTCTTCAGCGCAGCAGACTTGGTCATAGTTGGAAAGGAGGAGGCAACTTCTTTTGGCACAGGCAAATCACGTTCAGGGAGTTCACTGCCGATTGCATCCAGCTCGTTATCAGACTCCTCGTATGGTAGATCTTTAATTCTCTTGTCAGTACGGGTGAAGGTCTGCTCGAAGTCCAGAAGAGCAGAATCAAACACCAGTTCATCTCCTTGTTCAGGAACACCTTGATGTTTGAGGAGAGCATAGATGAAGCACGGATAGGGCAGATCACTTTTCTCTGATTTGGTCACTACACAACAGATGTTAGCAAAGATAAGATCACCCAAATTAAAAGGTAGACCTTTACCAACTCGGTAGATGAACTCAGCCTGATCTTTGGTGATACTCGTGGCATTCTTTGAAGGAGTCCAATTTGACACTGCGATCTTATAGAGGGCTGCATACTCCATGTCAGAGATGAGGAGGGAATCTTGGATGACCATTTAGTGATATTACCACATGTGATCTCATTGATCATCCTTTGGTCATCAACAGCAGTAGAAGGTAACCCAAACAAATCATTAAACACAACAGCATTAAATTGAACAACATGCCTCCTAACATAGGACTTCCCAAATTTCACTTTCTCGGAATCAAACACTTCCTCCTTGATCATGTTAGCATAGAATTCATAGACCATTTCAGACTCAAACCCCTCAATGTCAGACACTGTTTTCAGCAAACCTCTCCTCTTAAGCAACACATCTAAACCATACTTTGCAAACAATTCAGAATCCATGTTCGTCTCAATCTTAAAGTCCCTATTCTTAAGAGCTCCTAGAGCATTCTTAGCACCGTAATGATAAAGTCTATCATTATAAGCCTTGTCAATCTCATAGTCACTATCACATGCATGGCTATCAGGGGTACTTTTCATACTTTGAAGACTAGAGGGTTCAGAGGTGGACTTAGCTTGCCTAGGCCTTTTCAGCTCCCGAAGCACCTCGGCAGCCTCAGTTTTCGAAGCTTCTCTTTTGTTGGTATGACGTGGCCTTCCGAAAGTTGATGTTTGAGGAGGTTTAGAGGTGGTGGACTGTCTGTGCGTCCCTTTTGGTGCCTTTTCTTTCTTCACAGTAGGTTGGGAGGACTCTTCTTCGGACTCTTCTTCGGATTCGCCAGGAACATGAGGAGCATTTTTCAACACAGCTTTCTTGCCCTTCTTCTTTCTCTTCGCAGTCTTCTTCACTCGTCCTCTCTTGATAGTTTCCTCAAGAATTCGTCCAGATCTCCGTTCAGGAAGCGAGGGGCACCGGATTCTTTGAGGGTCTCTCCAACGGACTTTAAATCTCCTGGGTCGTCGGGGTTGATGGGATTTTCCTCTTTGCTAGGAACGATTGAAGCCACCGGATCAGGGTTAATGAGTAGGGTGGAGAGGTCTTTGGACGGTTCAGTAGGGTGAGTAGGTGGCGGTGAAGGAGGATTTTGTGTTTGAGGGAGAGCCAGTTCGGGCTGAGGTTCAGTACGGTTAGCCGTTGTCGGAGATTCTGGGTTGGAAAACTGTGGTTCAGTGGTAGTAGGTATGGATTGTTCTGAATCAGCCGAAGGTTTTTTTGATGAAAGAGGTTCGAAAGGGATTTCAGGTACGGGATTTGGTAGAGTAGGGTTTAATGGTGCGGGAGTAGTTTAAGAAGAATTTTTCGAGGAAGAGAGAGGTTCGGCAAGAGGGTTGGACGAAGAGTGACTCGTAGAAGAGCGATTGGCCATGATTTTATTAATCGACTCTTGCAGTTGGAGAAGTTGCTCAGGATTTTGAAGAGCTTGAAGCAGAAGGTCGTTGATGGGAGGAGTTTTGTCCGCCATTTGCAAGCGAGAGGAGAGAGAGAGAGAGAGACCTGTAGACTGAGATGACAAGAAAGAAAAAAGAGAGAGAGGATGCTCGAGAGTCTCCTCTGTTAGTGGTAAAAAGGTGCGATGGGATGGTTTGGAAAAAGGAATTAAATACAGGAAATTATAATTACTCATACGAAAAATAAGGAAATAACATAACAAACCCTAATTAAACATAATCTTCAAAACCCACAAATATCTTAACCACTTAAATTCAAAAGATAGGAAAATATATATGAATTATCCTACCAAGATATTTCGAAAATAGATCAACTCAGCAGATATAAATAATTTTAAAATATTTATCATTATTATAATTAATTTTGGCGTTAATAAATAAGGCAGACAGATGTACAACACTATGATGTTAAAGTCGAAACTGACCACAAATCTAAAGGGTTTTCCCGTGAACTGAATCACCAAAACTAATTTAAACCGGATCGATTTATGAATATTGTGCACAATTAAATATACAATAAACCTAGCATGCTCCTATGAATTTAATTCTCATAGAAATTTGATTATAGAACTAGAAGCACTCATAGAAATGTTGTGATTTTGTTGTCTAGATCATAGTTTTGGTGCATCAAATCCTAAGTCCAACCAGCGTCAGTTTGTCTCTAGAATAGCTCTGTTCTCAAAATGTAAAGTCCTGTTTAGGTCTTTTGAGTTGTAAGTCGTAGCTGATCAAGACTCATGCTGACACTGTTCATCAGCATGAGAATCTCTTACCTGGTGAAGGATTTCACCAGCAGACGACTGACAGACCCATGCTGACACTGTTCATCAGCATGGAGTCAAGAGCTAATGACTGGCTACTGTTCACCAGTTGGAAGGATTTCACCAGCAGGAGGCTGACAAATCCTACCAGCAGAATACGTGTTCTGGCTGACACTATTCACCAGCGGTGAAGCCACCAGTCATGGGAGATTCCAAGAGTTAACATCCAGACAAATTGGTAGACTAAGATTGTGCAAGCGCTAAGTCACCAGCAGAGACTGCCAGCACAAGATCACCAGTATGTTCTACCAGTCGGAGGTTACCAGCAGAATTGAAGATTCGCTCTCCCAGAGTCTTAGAGACAAAAAGAAGATTCGTCTGAGGAATATACTGACAAAGTATGACTTTAATGGAGGATACCTTAAAGTCTATCAGTTCAAGACACCAGTTGCGATTCCTCGTACTGACGAAATAATGCCGTTCTGACACAAAGAGGTCTGTGTCAGAAAAAGCAGACACAGGTATGGGGTTTTCCTGAAATTCCTACCTGCCGCCGTCTGAAGTACATCCGAGGACAGAGACCCATTCCGGATGTGTCCAAACGGCTAGAATTTTAAATGAGATCCTGCGTCTATAAATAGGTTGGAATCACCAACATTTAAGACGCTTGCATCCTGAACATTCAATACTCTCCAACTACCGAAAGAACAAACATTCATTGCAAGCAAGCAAGCATCTTTCGAGGCTTTCTTTAAAGCTTTTCCGTGTGTTGATATCTTTCAAACACGAGACTTCAAGCTTCCTGCTTGTAAGTTTAGACCTCACTTGGTGTTCTTTCTCTTTCTGAGGAAGAACATAGCAGCTCTAGAGCCAGCCAGCTCTTGAGTTATTACGGGCAGTTTGCCGTAGAGGATTTACGTTCTTGGGAGAACTCAACACCCAACCAGTCAGAAGAGGAGGTTGAAGTGACGTGCTCGCACTCCATCCATCTGACGAGAGTTGAAGAAGGACAAGGACCGGGAGCGGTTGATCCAGTGGACTGGTAGACGGGGCATTTACCAGCTGGAGATAGATCGTAGGAACTTTGTACCGGATTACTCTTATAGTGAATTTCCAGTGAGTCGACTGGAGAGTGGACGCAGATCAGTTGATCGAACCACTATAAAAATCCTTTGCATTTATCTGCTTTCAGTATTTAAATTTGTATTTGAAACCCAGCACTCAAGTGCTGGTGTATATCTGAAAACTGATAACTGTGCAAACTAGGCTTAAAATATTCTAAGTGTTGAGCTATCAGCTGACCAGCCAGTCAGCCAGTCAGCTGAAGCAACCAGCAGGACAGAGTGCAAGTTAGACTTATAAGTTCAATATTTCCGCTGCGGAACGTTATACACTCTGATAAACCGGGACCAACAACCGTAACTCCGTAGTCTCTGTACCGATCTTTTGCGTTTGAACTTCCACTTTAATTCAACCACGCAATTCGATTTTTATCTGCGGAAGTAGAAATTAGAAATCTAATTTCTAGAATAAAATCGAAATCAAAAGAAAGAGAAGAAATCTATTGTTCTCTAGATTAGATCTTCAGATCTGTATCTCGGTGCGTTCAGATCTGCTACTGGTGAGGATTCCACAGATCTGTTATTTGAGCAGGACCAGAATTCGAAAATTCTCCTCCCTTTCTCTCTAGAAATCGGCGCCATTCTCTCTCTCTCTAGGTTTAGGGTTTTTCAACTGTGTTACAACTTATGAGAGAGAGCTGTCTATTTATAGACCTAGGGTTGTGAACCCTAATGGGCTCCTGGGCTCAATTCAGCACACTTTAATTGGGCCAGACCTGGTGTTGGGAAATCTGGCTAAGTTTCCCTTCTCCAGTTGATAGCTTAGATCTTAGATTTGGTGTTTAAGTGTTTTGGTGGATCAAATCCTAAGTCCAACCAGCGTCAGTTGTCTCTAGAATAGCTCTAGTCTCAAATGTAAAGTCCTGTTTAGGTCTTTTGAGTTGTAAGTCGTAGCTGATCAAGACTCATGCTGGCTACTATTCACCAGCATGAGATGTGCTTACCAGTTGAGGGATGCCTCACCAGCAAGCGACTGACCAAGACTCATGCTGACACTGTTCATCAGCATGGAGTAGAGCTATTGACTGGTTACTGTTCACCAGTTGGGAAGATTTCACCAGCAGGAGGCTGAGAGATCTTACCAGCAGAATATGTATTCTGGCTGATACTATTCACCAGCGGTGAAGCCACCAGTCACGGGAGATTCCAAGAGATAACATCAGACGAATTGGTAGACCTTGATTGTGCTAAGGAAAGTCACCAGCAGAGACTGCCAGCACAAGATCACCAGTATGATCTACCAGTCGGAGGTTATCAGCAGAATTCAAGATTCGCTCTCCCAGAGTCTTAGAGACAAAAAGAAGATTCGTCGAGAAATTAACTGACAGAGTATGACTTTAAGGAGGATACCTTAAAGTCTATCAGTTCAAGACTACCAGTTCCGATTCCTCGTACTGACGAATAGAGTCGTTCTGACACAAAGAGATCTGTGTCAGATAAAGCGATCAAAGGTATGGCGCTTTCCGGAAATTCCTACCTGCCGCCTGCAGAAGGACATGCGAGGACAGAGACTTTTCCGGATGTGTCCAAACGGCTAGTATTTGAATCTGAATCTCACGTCTATAAATACGTGAGATCCAACAGCATTCAATACTCTTGCCCACTCTTAGCCATTCTTGACCTACCGAAAGCTCAAACGCATTCATATCAGCGATTTAGAAATCTTTCGAGGCTTTTCTTAAAGCTACCCCGTGTGTCAATCATTTGAACACGAGACTCCAAGCTTCTAGCTTGTGAGTTATTGATCTCATTTGGTGTTCTTTCTCATTCCGAGGAAGAACATAGCAGCTCTTGAGCCAGCCAGCTCCAGAGTTATTACGGGCAGTTTTGCCGCCAGCAAGAGTCAAGTTCTTGGGAGAACTCAACACCCAATCAGTCGGAGGAGGAGGTTGAAGTGACGTGCTCGCACTCCATCCATCTGACGAGAGTTGAAGAAGGACAAGGACCGGGAGCGGTTGATCCAGTGGACTGGTAGACGAGGCATCTACCAGCTGGAAATAGATCGTAGGAAATCTTGTACCGGATTACTCTTTTTAGTGAATTTCCAGTGCTTCGACTGGAGAGTGGACGTAGATCAGTTGATCGAACCACTATAAAATATCCTTGTTATTTACTGCTTTCAGCATTTACTTACTGATTTAAAACCCAGCACCCAAGTGCTGGAGTATAACTAAAACCAGTTTATAACTGTGCAAACTCGACTCTAGAATTTTCAAAGTCCTGAGTCATCAGCTGACCAGCCAGTTGCCAGTCAGCTGAATACTCAGTTGCCAGTTGACTTACCAGCTGACAAGGTCCCAGTCAGCTGTGTAACCAGCAGAGTGCAAGAAACGAACTTACGTATTTTCCGCTGCCAAAGTATACCCTGATATCCGGGACCAACAAGTGGTATCAGAGCGGACGGTTCTTACAGACCGTTCGTTTCTGTGTCGCTTAGGACCGTGATCCACGTTTCCTTGCACTCCTGTTTGTTTGTCTGTTTGTCTAGCTCAGGTACTTCAAGATGAATATCCCAAAGCTAATGGACTACAAGACGGAGAAGCACTCTATATGGCGAAAGAGGACGCTTATCTCCCTGAAGAGCATCCATCCAGACATGAAAGATGTACTGGAGACAGGGCCAATAGAGATCACCAAGATTCAGCATCAGCTGGGAGATCGTCCAGCTGCGGTGGTCCCAAAGCCCCAAGATGAATGGAATGCTGAGGACAGAAAGCGGAATCAGCTGGATTCCATTGCACATGAGCTGATCCTTGCGTGCCTTCCAGAATCGCTGATGGAGGACGCACTGCAGTTTGATACTGCTAAGGGAGTATGGGATTTTCTTGATAGTTTATGTCAAGAAACTGACCAAATGAAACGCAACAAATTGCAGGTTGCGGTGGATAAATATGAGTCCTTCCAGATGCTGACTGGAGAAACCATCAAGGAGATGGAGGCGAGATTCAACGCCATTGTCAGCGAGCTGAAGTCTCTGGGCAGGGAGTACGAAAATGCTGATCTTAACTCGAAGATCCTGTCCAAGATGCCGAAGGAGGATTGGTTTGTGAAAACCACCGCACTAAAGGAGAAAGATTTATCCAAACTAACTCCTAAAGAAGTGTTTGCTCAGTTGCAGGCACATGAATGGGATATCCAGATGGTGAATAAAAACGAGGCTATCAGGAATGTTGGATCCCCCAGCGTTAAGGCTCAGGACGAAGCTTACTTCGTCAAGAAGGACTTCAAGCGGATGCCCAAGAAGCCCTTCCATGCTGACAGGCCTGCTGGGCAGACCAACCAGCCGAAGGAGATCCCATCCACGTCAGGATCTTACTCCAAAAGTGGCGAGAGCTCTATCGCTGAACTTGAGCAGCAAATGAAACGACTGGCCGTCCTACTGGAAAAGGCTAAGTCAAAGCAGGGAGTCTCTTCAAGCTCAACTGACGGGAAATTCGTCAAAAGAGCTCCTCGTGCTTGCTATCAATGCCAATCCCCTGACCATTTAAAATTTGAATGTCCGCAGGTGGACAAAACTGAGAGGGAACGGCTGAAGAAGCTCTTTGAAGAGCGTGCCTCCAAGGCAGTTGCCAAAGCCATGCTGACAAGGACTGAAGTTCCTGATATCCCCGACCATGATGATGGGGAATACGAGTCAGATGGAGAGTCTGAAGAAGAAGCTCTTCTGGCATTCATGGCTGCTCTAGGAGAAGTGTCAGCTGAAGAAGATGCTGACAAGGAAGAACATCTGGCATTGACTGCTGATGATGAGGAACAGGATCATGCGTATCAGCTTCAGAGGTCGAGCGAGTGGATCATTGACAGTGGTTGCTCCGCTCATATGACTGGTGAGGAGTTCTTGTTTTCGGAGCTCACCAAGGTCAGAGGACCTCCAGTTATTTTTGGTGATAACTCCAAGGGCAGAGTTATCAGCAAGGGATGCATAGAGAAGGATGATGTGCGTATTGTCAACGTGTCCCTTGTTACCAACCTGAAGCACAACCTCCTGAGCATCAGCCAGCTGTGCGACAATGGTTACACCATTGTGTTTGACAAATCCGGGTGCCAGATCAAGAATGAAGAATCTGGCGAGACCAAGCTGAAAGGTGTCCGCAAAGGAGGGTTGTATGTCGTTGACTGGCAAAGCGGGAAGACTGATACATGCTTTGTTGCCACCAGTTCCATGGAGACCAACTGGCTGTGGCACAAAAGGTTAAGTCATTTGAATTTCAAAACTATTAATTATCTAACCAAGCATGATCTTGTAGATGGTCTTCCCAAGGGCGGGTTCAAGAAGGAAGGGATTTGCAAGGCCTGCCAGCAAGGCAAACAGACCAAGAAATCCTTCAAGAGCCAGTCGCCAGTTCACCCTAGTACCAGTCAGGTACTCAAGCTGTTACATATGGACCTGTTTGGACCAGTAACGCCGCAAACCATTGGAGGAAGACGATATTCGCTGGTGGTAGTCGATGACTACTCGCGCTATACATGGGTGAAGCTTCTCAGAACAAAGGATGAGGTGAAGGTGATTCTTCCAGAGTTGATCATCCAAGCTCAGAAGCAGAGAGAAGCTGTCGTGAAGCGAATTCGTTCGGACAATGGGACTGAATTCTGCAACGGTCCGCTGATGGATTTTTGCGCGGAGGCCGGGATCAAACATGAGAGATCTACACCAAGGCAACCACAGCAAAATGGACTGGCAGAACGTAGGAACAGGACGCTGAAGGAAGCAGTCCGATCCATGCTGGCTGAGTCTGGTTTGGGTCAGAGTTTCTGGGGAGAGGCGTTGGTGACTGCTTGCTATACTCAGAATAGGAGCGGGATCAACGACAGACTTCAGAAAACTCCCTACGAAGTGTACTTCGGTCGTAAGCCTACTTTAGCTCATCTTCGTGCATTCGGTTCTCCATGTTATATCCATAATAATGGGAAGTCGAACTTAAATGCTTTCTCGCCTAAAGCTGATGAGGGTGTGTTTGTCGGATATGGACACCCCTCTCACAAGGGCTATAGAGTATTTAACAAGACGACCCAGCTTGTGGAAATAACATGCAATGTTGTTTTTGATGAAGCTACTTTAGTGCGCAGGACCTTACGCCAACTGGCTGAAGATGTTCCTGAGGTCAATGATGTCAATGACCAGTTGGGCAGGAATTCTTCCAATGCTCAACCAACTGGTTCGACTAGACCGATGAATGGATCATCTTCACAACCAGTTACCTCAGGTGCCCATCAGCAACCTGAGAGGGTCGGTGATGCAAATGACCTTGCTGAGACCTTACACTCAATCTCCCTGAGTGGATCATGCAACAACCTAGGGGGAATCCCTACTGGCCTTTTTGAAGAAGAAGGCAGTGATGGACCAGCTGGAGAGGATGTTCCAGCTGATGCTGACAACATTGGTGGAGATTCAGACAACCAGTCAGAAGGTGATGCTGATGAAGTTGTTCCAACTGGTGAAGGCCCAGCACCAGCTGATGTTGCAGCCCCGACTGGTGAAAATTTGGAAGCACCAGTCGTCAGGACAGATGAACCTGTTTCCCAGCCGGCACCAGCAGTCGCTGGTCCTCCCAAATGGCTGAGGGATCACCCATCTGATGCTATTCTCGGTGATCCGGAAGGTTCTGTCCAGACCAGGCACGGCAGTGCGCTATTGAGTTGCTTTATATCTCAGATGGAACCTACATCCATCAAAGATGCGCTTGAATCTGCAGATTGGATCAATGCCATGCACGAAGAGCTTGCGGAGTTCACTCGCAACAATGTTTGGGACTTGGTAGAGAGACCATCACACCAGTCAGTGATCGGCACCAAGTGGGTTTTCAAGAACAAGCGAGATGAAGATGGCATTGTGGTCCGGAACAAGGCTCGTTTAGTCGCCAAGGGCTATAGACAGTGTGAAGGCATCGATTTTGATGAGACCTTTGCACCAGTTGCAAGAATGGAGGCGATACGGCTGTTTTTGGCCTATGCAGCGTATCATGGCTTCACGGTGTTCCAGATGGACGTGAAGAGCGCATTTTTGAATGGCGAACTAAAGGAGGAGGTATATGTAGAGCAACCTCCTGGATTCGAAATTGGCACCAAAGTGTACAAGCTAAGGAAGGCCCTGTATGGATTGAAACAGGCGCCCAGGGCTTGGTATGATACACTATCTCAGTTCCTCACCAGCAATGGATTTCGAAAAGGGAAGATCGATCGGACTCTCTTTCTTCTCAACGATGGAGCTGACATGCTGATGGTGCAGATCTATGTCGATGACATCATCTTCGGATCCAAGAACATATCTCTCT